>VZTV01094180.1:46424-65139 GCA_013400875.1 Anhinga rufa
CCACCGGCAGCTGGGGCCCCGCCCCAGACTGACAGGTCAGGCGGCAAATGGGAGGGAGCGAGCAGGAAGGGAGGGCGGTGCCGGGCCGGGCCCCGACGCTGGCGGCCGGGCGGGCGGCGGGGGCGGGGGGCTCCCTGAGGGAGCAGGTGAGTGAGCGGGGCCGCCCTCGGCCGTGCCGGTGGTCCGGAGGGGTCCGGCGGCGGGGCGGGGCGGGCTGACCCGGGGAGGGCGGCCTGGGGACGGCCCCCGCCCTCAGCCAGGCCCGGCTCTGCCCGGGCAGCGCCGCCTCTCGGCGGGGGGAGCTTTGCCCGCCGCCTCCCCTCACAGCGGGGTGCGTTCGCCCTTTGGCGGCCAGGCTGCCGCGCCTCCCCTGAGCCCCCCGCCGGGAGGCACTGGGGCAGCCCGCGAGTCACAGAAACCTCCCGCAGGCCAGGGTTGGGGCTCATGGACGGGTCCTGCCGCCTCAGGGCGTGACCCCGGGCCGGGGATGCTCAGCCTGCGCCATTTCGGGCAGTCTGTGAGCGGAGCGACAGGGAGGATCACACCCCGGCAGTGTCAGGGGTGGTGTGGCCAGCAGGAGCGGGGCAGGGATGGTGCCCCTGTGCTGGGCACTGGTGAGGCCGCCCCGCGAATCCTGGGGTCAGGTTTGGGCCCCTCGGGACAAGAAGGACATGGAGGGGCTGGAGCGTGTCCAGAGAAGGGCAGCGGGGCTGGGGCAGGGTCTGGAGCACAAGTGTGCTGGGGGGCGGCTGAGGGAGCTGGGGGGGCTCAGCCTGGGGAAGAGGAAGCTGAGGGGAGCCCTCATCGCTCTCTGCAGCTGCCTGAGAGGAGGCTGTGGTGAGGGGGGTCGGTCTCTTCTCCCAGGTAACCAGCGACAGAACCAGAGGAAACAGCCTCAAGCTGCATCAGGGGAGGTTTAGGTTGGATATTGGGAAAAATGACTTTGTGACAGAGCGGTCAGGCCCTGGCACAGGCTGCCCAGAGCGGTGGTGGGGTCACCATCCCTGGGGGTGTTCAAACACCGTGCAGACGTGGCCCTTGGGGACATGGTTTAGGAGGGCTGGGGATGTTGGGCTGGCGGTTGGATGTGATGATCTGAGAGGTCTTTTCCAACCTTAATGATTCTCTGATTCTAATGTCCATACACCAGCATCCCCCTCTATACAAAGGGGTCTTTCCACCAGTGTCCGTGCTCAGGGTTGCTGATGGTCCTTGAGGTCTTTGGTGAAAGACCTCACAGCATGCTGGGACCTCAGATGGGCTTGCTGCCTGCGGGGCTTTTCACACCCATACAACGATTCGATTCTGGCTCTAAGGAATTTAGCCTCCAAACTGCTCGCAGCGATTACACTGAATTGACCTGTTTGCGTGAAGACCAGCGCTGTCATCCCAGCATGTGGGGATGGCATGACTAATGTAACGCTGCATCCTGAACAAACAACAGAGGTGTGCAGGCAGTAGAGAAATGAAAAGCAGGGCTTGGAGGATTTCAGAGACTTTTTGATAAGAGCTTTCGATATGGCAAGGCCTGATGTTAAATGCTGGCTGAATATGTCACCCCTGGGGCCAGGCTAGCTTGTGAGCTCTTGTAAAGCAAGACCTGTGTGAGTTTCTGTGTGGGAGACTTTGTGAGAAGGCATTTAAACTTCACTTTCTCTGCTGAGGTGTGCAGCTCTTAGTTTGATTCCTGGGAGTTCTCTGTGGACTGCCCTTCAGCAGGATTTCATTGTGGGTTTTGGACCATTTGAGGGTGCCAGAGCAGCGGCCCAGGCTGCCCAGAGAGGCTGTGGAGTCTCCTTCCCTGGAGCCATTCACACCCCGCCTGGACGCAGTCCTGTGCCCCCTGCTCTGGGTGTGCTGCTCACGCAGGGGGCTAGACAGGATGATCTCTTGAGGTTCCTTCCAAACCCCACTATTCTGTGATTCTGTGAGTTCATTTGACCTAATTCTATTTTTTTTCCCTTAGTGTCACCTTGGAGGAATATAACCTTGCTGCCCCACCAACTCACTGGAAATACTGGCTTATCTGCACTTCTGCCTACAGTGCCTACCCTATCTCGGTGTAGCCTGGTGGGGGAAGAAAAGCAGCAGAGAAACAGAATTTTTTTTGTACTTTGCTGAACTAGTTGTTGCTTGTCCAAAACCAGGATGGATGGGAAGAAGTGGTACCAAGTTACAGATAAGGTGGTGACGGCAGGGTCCAAGGCTCTTCCCTGAAGAGAAGTGCCAGCATCAAAGAGGCTGAAAAGCAAACACTCCAATCAGCCAAAATGGAAGGAGGCAACAGTCCAAATCTGCAACTTCAGCAACTCCCGTTGGCCACAGCAGCGGTTTCTGTGCAGCCACACACTGACTCCTTTTCTTACAAGGTCAGATTTCTACCCCAGTCTATCCCTAGAAGGCCCTAACTATTCAAGTAAGCTGATAATCCCTCTGTATTTTGGTTACTTTTTTGCAGACAATCACTGTCTTTGTATTTAGCCATGCCTGGAGGCCCCGGTGTATTATATGCTGGGTATATAAGCAACAAGAGAAAGGAGAAATTCTGTGTCTTGAAGAGCTAGATAAAGTGGAGAAAGGACTGGCAGTTAAAAGGTGTGGATGTCTAAAGGTGGTTAGATGCAATAAATTCTGCTAGGTGCCTTTTCAGACTAACCCATACATCAGTAACTGAGACCAGATGTTCTGCTCTGCTGTACGCTCAAGCATTACATACATACTCGCAAAAACTGAATTTCAGGTGGGTCAGCCCACAGTCATGCAGAGAGCCTGCAGCTGAGGTAGGGCATGTTGCTGTAGTTCCTCCTTATTCCCCAGCTGGGAACGGAGCTATTCCCAGATCAATTTCCTCTGAATCCCTGATTCTGAAGGTGCTCAGAAAAATCCCAGCAAGAGCTTTTTTTTCACTGGAAAAAGTATTTTGCTGAGAACGCAGTCCTAGGTGTGTTGTATAAAGTTGACCAGACTGACGTTGGCTTGCCAGAAGAGAATCCCAAACCTGTGCTGCACTTAGGGGCATTTCGGCTGGGGCACTGTCTCCTCCATGTCTTCCAAACTGAAGTCCAGTTGCCGAACCGGTAAACTGTGGTGAGCTTCTCTGGCTACATCTGTGATCGCACAGTGACGTTTTTCTGCCAGCTTTACTGTCTGTTGTGGGAAGATCTCTCGGGTGCTTTTGAACAAAACTGCTTGGGTGAAATGTATTTTCATACATCCTCATAAAGAGATCTTTGTTCCACTGATAAGAACTTGAAATCTTAAAGTCCTTGTCTTGCTATGTATGAGAAAATCAGGAATAGTATATTTACTGTTAAGGGAGGAGTATGAATGTGAGCTCAGTTATCCCAAATCAATCAAAGTAAGTGCTAGACTGTCTTGGAGACCAGCACTGAAATGAAAAGTCCTAATGACATGTAATGAGATGTAGACAGTTGTTGGAAGAACACAAACGCTAAATGGCCTGGCTTAGCCTGAGGCTTTTCTGTTTGCTCCTAATGTACATTTCCTTTGTGACTCAGCCTGCTTTACATCCTTTTTTACTTCAAATTTTGTCTTTAGACCGTGAGAATTATTTCTGAGCTGGGAATGCTAATGCAGAAGGGGTTGGGAGCTTGCTAGGAGCTGCTACCAGTTGCCTATTACTTTGGAATAACTGATTCATATAAAAACCAGCATAAAATCTGTGATAATTGGGCTGCCTCATCAAATGGGCTAAATTACCTACTGAGCCAGCAGATGTTACAAGTGGAGAAGAGCAGGATAGTTCTCAAGATGTGACCCGCAGAATGCAGAGGTTCCTGATCCATGCTCTGCTGAATTACAGGGCAGCAAACATCCTCATGGACAGTTTTTCAAAGGGAAGAATGAGTGAATGGGTCATTGTGTTTAGCTCTATCTTCTTCCCCTCTGAGAAACTGCAAAGAATGCAAATATATGCATGCTAATTGAAATCTCTTGTAGAAAGTGTCTGTTGAGGAAGGGTTATCTTTCACCTGAGTTTCAGAGATTTGGAACACAGCCATAGTGAACTTACCTGAATTGCCCTGGATCATGTAGAAAGGGAGGAAATTAAACAGGCGTTTTACTGACAGGTGATATAGGAACTGTTGTAAAAGTCTGCTCTCTTCCAGATCGTGCAAAAAGCTCCAACTTCCTTTAGGGTCCAGTGGCTAAATTTAATATCTGTGCGTTTACTTTGTTTTTACAGGAGAACTTGATTGGTGCATTACTAGCTATTTTTGGGCATCTTGTTATCAGTATTGCACTCAACCTCCAGGTGCGTATCGTGAAGCAAATATTGATCCTGCCTCAAGCATCCTGCATTAAAAAGCATCAAGCACACCAAAGATTCCTTGCCTTTATTTTCTTTTCCAGAAATACAGCCACATCCGATTGGCAGGTTCCAAAGACCTCCGAGCCTACTTCAAAACCAAGACATGGTGGTGTGGGCTGTTTCTGCTGATGCTGGGCGAACTGGGAGTGTTTTCCTCTTACGCCTTTGCTCCTCTTTCACTGATTGTGCCACTTAGTGCAGTGTCTGTTATAGGTAAGGGGGAAAGAGGCAACAGCCATACGAGTCTGAGCATGTTCCAGTGTGAGACTGCTGATTGTTGGGCTGATACATAACTCGCTGTTTTTCTCTCCTTCTTTTATAGCTAGCGCAATCATAGGAATTATATTTATTAAAGAAAAATGGAAGCCCAAGGATTTTTTGAGTAAGTTCCACAGTTTCTTTTCATTCTTCCTCTCTGTTTACAAGCTATTCAACACATAGAATGGCCTCTCAAGAGTCATAATTAGAGGGGTGGCAAGGCCTCCATTAGCTATAGTACCTCTTCAGAGAAATGCGTCATCTCATCCACTGTTTGCTAAAAATTGATTTTTTTGGCTTTTTTTCTGACTTGTGCCAAATCATCTGAATCTCACAGATTTTTAGAAATATGTGGAAATAGTGTGTGTTTGGAGGATCTGAGAGTCATCGAGGCCCTTTGGGCTGAAGCTGCAGCCTAGGGCCTCAACTCTGCAATAGTGCAGGCACAACTGAATCAGCTGAGTTTCATACATGCGCAAGTGTTTGCAGAACGGCGGCATTCTTTCTTCCAATTCCTAGAGAATGGGCTGTGGGCAGTGCCAGGCAGAATAAGCCCCAAATATAGATCTTGTAGCTCCTCTTTGTTTAGCAGATGCTACCTGGTTTGAGCTTTTTTTTTCTCAACTCAGAGCACACACATTGCCTTGGGTTTGCTTGGTTCTAATATTTTGAAAGCGGAGCATGAAGGGCAGAGGAATGAGTCATCCAGAGGAATGTGCATGATGTCAGTAATGGTCACTGTGCATGTGCGATATTAATTCCATGCATCCACACTAACCCACTAACTTTGTCCTCTCTTTTTTTTTTCTCTGTCCTTTGGTTGCCGAAGGACGCTATGTTTTGTCCTTTGTAGGCTGTGGTTTGGCAATTGTTGGAACTTACCTGCTGATAACATTTGGACCTAATAGTCATGAGAAGATGACAGGAGAAAATATCACTAGGCATTTAGTGAGCTGGCCATTTCTGTTGTATATGGTAAGATGGCCCATAAAACGTGGGACAGTTTTCTGCTCTATGCCTGACTGGGAGTTTCATTTCAAGCATTACCTTTCCTTACGGTTACTAGCAATATTCCCTGTACTTGCTAATGAACCTATGGCAGCTCTTCCCGGTGTCGGTTCCACATTGCCTGTGGACACCTGCATGCACAATTTGGAACCCTCCCATTCTTTCTCTGAATTATTCTGTTAGGACTTTAATACCTTTAACTGAAAAGTTTAAATTAAAATAGTTTGCTCTCTCCCTGACCTGTCAGCCTCAGCCTGTGGCAGTGGTACTGACGGCAGCTGAGAGCAACTGTTCCAGAGGTGTCCAAATACTGTGCTTGCATCTGGGCTTCTTCTAGACTGACTTTCTCTGGAGCCATCAATCTCTCATTGAAAATCTTATTAAATCTATCGGGTTTTTAATGGAGAGAAGTGTGGCTATTAAATAAGATGTGTGCTGCAGGGATCACTTAAAGAACCTCATTACAGAAAGTAGGCTGAGATCTCTGAGGTGAATATTCAGTCAGTCAGGAGTATTTGATCTGCTGCTTTACCATGAATGTAACGTCAAAAGTGTCCCATGTTTCCTGTTCTGCAAGAAGCTATTGAATATCTCATCTAATTAGAATCTAAGATCATGCTAAATTTGATCTGTAATTGTGTGGGATCCTCATTTTCCTTTGATTTGCCCTTTTGTGTAATTCTAATGTTTAACAGGCTCAGAATCCCATTTACTGCCAACCCCGTACACCCCGCATCTTTTAATATTCTCATTTCTATCTTTTGTAGCTTGTGGAGATAATCATATTCTGCCTGCTACTATATTTTTACAAGGAGAAAAATATGAACTACATTGTAGTTATTCTTCTGCTTGTAGCTCTGCTGGGTAAGTTGGTATGGACTTCTAAGATCTTCTAAATCTGGCTTATAGCAGTAAACCACAGTAAGCTGAGGTGTCTGCGGCTTATAGGGAATTATATTGACCTAATTAATGTCATAAAATGCACCAATCTACTCCAGAAATGTTACTACAAATTAGATGATGTTTAGGATCTTTGCAAATGACCTTTGAACAGTTAAGACTTAATTTCCCATAAGGACAAATAATCTGCCAAATACAGAAAGTGCAAGTTATTTATTAGTGTTCTTAATTTTAATGTGTGCATGCAGAGCATGATACAAGATCTTACCTATTCAATGGGTAAGGAGGGCTGATTCAGTGGATGAAAGAGAGGATTTGACCTACAAGAATCTTCTTGGCTCTGGGAAGATTCGCTGTGTGGCTAAAGAAATGATAAATACTCTGCCGTGCCAGTATGTCCCTATTTAACTGGGAGAGCTCCTGGGCATGGGGTCAACTGATGCTTTTGATACCCGCGTAGCCTACAGCGGGATCCTACAGTGACTTTGCAAAGGCACGGATTTTACTTGTACCTTTCTCCACATTAATCTGTTGTTTTTTTTAAAGAAACCGTGATCAATTAAACTTCAAAAAGGGTGACTAATAGCCAGGCAGTGACGCGGTCTGACGAGTTGTTGAATCTATGTCACGGTCCTCAATTTTTTCTATTTATGCAACTTCAGTCACTGCAGGGTCTTGTTTTTTTTTTTTTTTCTTTTTTGAACTGTTTGCAGCTGGATTTCAGTAACTGATGCCTCAGAGGCTGCGTGAATCATAGACAAAGCAATTATCCTAATTCTGAATGGCCCTGACTTGTGCTTTCAAGAAATGGAAAGGAAGTAGGCTCTTTCTGATTCTTGTTTTGAGAATTTCCTTAGCTTTATTAACCAAGCCAATATGGCATCAGAAATGAAAATTTGTATCCTTCCATCATGGGATTGCACAACACTGTTTAAACGCTTAAAAAAACCCCCCCAAACCAGTAAATGCTCCCAGTCCTGTAGAGAAGGGGACCACGATACAGAAAGGTTAAGTGATTTATTGAAGGTGACTGTAGTGAAATCGTTGGGAATAAAACTGGCAGAGTTGGGAATAAAATGTGCCCTTTGCATCCCTCGTTTGCCGTGGCAAAAGGAGGGTTCAAGTTCTTGTAGGTCTAAGGTTTGTTTGCAGATGCCTGTCGTGCGTAGAATGACTGTGCAGCGTTCGTGTCCCATTGAGCATGTGTCGGTGCTTCAGCTGAGTCTTGGTAAACATTCACAGGTTCCATGACTGCTGTGACGGTGAAGGCTGTGGCAGGCATGATTGTTGTCTCGATACAAGGAAACTTACAACTCGACTACCCTATATTTTATATCATGTTGGTGTGTATGATTGCTACAGCGATCTTTCAAGCAACGTAAGACATTCACTCTCTTTTTGTCTATAATTGTGCTGTTTTCAGTGGATCAGTAATCAGTGGGCTGTTTGTTATCCATTCCAAGAATGCTGATTAAATTTTAGGAGAAAAATTATCAATTCTCTTCTGTGCCCTGTCCTCAGATCCATGTCACAGGAGCCTGAGATGGTGATGTTCTTTGCTTTTCCATGTAGTGACACTGCCGAGTAGTTTTAATCCCAAATTTATACATCACTCAAGTATTTGCAAAACAACGTTAGGAATGAAATGGTGGCAAATCAAATACAGTATCTGTGCACTGGCTAAAATCAGAGTGCAGAATCAGTGCTGTTGATGATGCGTCTATTTTTTTTTTCCCTTTGCGCTTGTAATAACATAAAAAGCCGGTAGCAGCAGGGATAAAAAGCTATTCAAAATGTGAGTGACATTCTGGCCCTAAGGTCAGTGGCAGTAATTTCACTGCCTTTAGTCAGTACAGCCATAAGGCTTACTTTTCTGTCATTTATATTAATTCCAAGGGATGCTGCTGCAGATATAGTGAGAAAGAGAATAAAGTTTCTTACATTTATGCATTGCTTTTGAAAGCTGTTTCCAAAAAGAAGACCTATACTAGTCCATGATAACTGCTGTACAAGTTGAGCATCCTTCCCAAATCATCCTGTTGTCTGTCATTGTATTGCAGATTTCTAGCTCAAGCCTCACAGCTGTATGACTCGTCTCAGATTGCCAGCATCGGCTATATCCTGTCCACAACAGTAGCAATCACAGCAGGTAACAGTGCACGAAACAGTGTGTCGGGCCCTTCTAAAAGAAGGGTGGGCAAAAGATTTTGGAAAATAATCCTCACTTACAGATGAGGAAGGTGAATACTCAGCAAGATGATGACTTGTATTTTCTTGTCATCTCTCTAACGCAGCTGGCCTTGTTTCTTTTTTCTTTCCAAAAATGTGAATTATACCATTAGACCATGTTAAAATTCTCTTTTAAGTTCTGTCACTTTGTTTAAAGTGCATGGGAACTTAGGTTTGAGACTGGCTTACTCATACCATACTAGCATGTAGAAGGAGGTGATATATGCTCTTAGATGTGCAACTTGAATACACAGCTAAAATGTCTCCTTCTGTAGTTTTCTCTACCTGTTGTTAAAATGTATGTGATACAGCATATAAACGTATTTGCTTCCTCTGTCCAAAGGTGTTCCAGTTTTCTTCCTGATAGTCTTGTTTGCCTTGTACCTAGCGCACAGCCGCTCACAGCTGTGTAGGCACTTTTCTTTCTGAACAGTTGACTCCAATTTCAGCCCTTGCCCACATAGGGAAAGCTTTGTCTGCATGGACAAAGATGAGCATTTTAAACCCCTTAGGCTTCAAACCTGACCAGCAGCCTTTTGAGGTTTTGTTCTCCTTGCTCAGACATGTGAGCAAAACCAGTGGGGGAAAAAAAACCCAACTAACCAAACAAAAAAACCCAAGCCCCCAGCACTGGTGAAAGCGCATCCACTTGACAGTGCGGGATGCTATCTGTGTAACAGTAATGCTTGTCTAGGTGTAGAAGGGCAATAGCTTCTCCTGTAAATTACACATTGCCTTTTAATGCTCTTTTTCAATGTCATGAGAGTATGGCCTACTCTTTGGCTAGTGTTTATTTCCTGTCATGTTCCAAGCCATATGCTGCTCTCAGATTCACCACCTTTATTTACCTTACTACAATTAGAAATGTAAAGAGTAGGAGCCGGAATGCATGTCCTCTTGACACCCAGGGCAGCAAGGAGGATGTCATCTTCTAGGTTTGAGCTGTATATCCTTGTTTGGGGTCAAGAGTTTGTACCCCGTTGTAGTTGGAGAGATCTGATTTGGTTTGTCATTCAGACTTCAGAAATACAGTCTCTTGTTTATGTGGTAACCACTGCTGCATGGTGAGAATTTGGCCCAGGCTTTATTAGCACAATGACATGCAAGAGTTCCAGCAACGTTTGCCTCGCAACCCCCTACTCCAATATGGAAAAAGTTGTACTGGTTGCCGTGCTGCTGTACAGATTTACTTGTATCTGTATTAGTTACACTGGTGTAACTATTTTGGTAGTGAAATTTGAAAAGATTTGTCAATAAATTGTATTAAAGTAGAAATGAGGCCACCTTTTTCTATTTTAAGATCATTAAAAAAAACCAAAGGTGCTGACTACAAGAATAGGAATCTTGCATGATTTGGTTTCTGGAGGGACTAGTGCTGGAGATGTAGCACTAATTGCTCAGGTAAGCTGGGAAGAAAGATGTCATGAATTATTTCCTTTTAAAGGAGCAACTTTTTACTTGGACTTCACCGGTGAAGATGTTCTCCATATATGTATGTTTGCGCTTGGGTAAGTGTTTAAAGTTTCCTTGATAGAAAACCGGAAAGTATTTCTTCATATGACTAAAATTTTATTTAAAAACACGTGTCTGTCTGTCTCTCCATATATATATTGGAGGTACACACATTCTTGGAGAGGAGGACGGACTGAAAGCACTTTCTCTGTTAGAGCAGACCATGGCCCCTAGAGCTCAGTGTCTTGTCTGAGTGACATTGGATGCTCTAGAGGAACTGTATAACACTCAGGTTATGCATAATTGTAGACCATCAAACACTAAATCCCTTGCTGACTCTGCTGGAGATCAGCTTGGATGTTGAAGGATATTGGCTATTTTTCAAGCTACCTGCCCCTGAATCTAGAAGAATTGCAGAACAATCAAAAGAAGCCACCTCTAGAGAACCTATGTCAGGCTTTGCTCCGAGCCTTCACTGAATTGTGACTGGACTTCTGGAGTCCTGTTTCTTAGGGCATGGGCATTCACACAGTGCAGATATGATCAGTAAAACATTTGCTGTGTAACTCAGTATTTAGTCCTAGTACAGTGTCTTGATGTGATTAGCTCTCCGTAATCAGGGAACGTTCTGAAATGTCTTTCAGATTAGTACAGAAAAAAATCAGTTAGGAGATTAACGTTGTGAACTGCGCCTTTCCCTGTCAACGTACTGTAAAAATCAAGATCAACAGTTGTTAACGTGTTTACTGATGGGACTTTGAAAGGTCAGGCTGCTAAATCCTGGAATTTTTGTCAAAGAAAACCAAATTTTGACATGATTCCTTTCCCCTTTAGTTAGTCAAGATGAATTAATTAACGTGAAAACTTTTCCCTGCCATTTGATAAAGAAGGTGAAATTGTTCTGATTGCTAGGTGGATTTCAATACTGTTGAAGAGGTTTGTTCAGCTGGGACAGTTCCCTGTAATTCTGACTTCACAGTTCTTTCTCTTCCAGTTCTGAATTCTTTATGGCGCTACATGATAGGCACTCAGAAGCAGCAACATGCAGTATTGACTCCTCTCCCTTTTCATAGTTATCTCAGTAGATCTTGTTTTCTCTCGCAGGTGTCTCATAGCATTTCTAGGTGTCTTCCTGATCACAAGAAATAGGAAGAAATCTGTACCATTTGAACCTTATATATCAATGGATGCTATGCCAGGTAAAAATACAGTGGTTTATCACTCTTTCTCTTTTAAGTGTTGGGTTTCACAGAGAAAGCTCAAGCTTTAGGCTCTGTTAACTCTCCGGATATATCAGGCAGCTGTGGTTTTTTTTCTAGTGTTTCCTTCTCATGTTTGTTTGTGCCTTGCGAGGGGTACGTGCCTGTTTTGTGTGGAGCAGAGACGAGGCGATATGCCACTTGGATGCTGCTTATTCTGTGTCCTCTGACACCAGGGGAATGACAGATTTTGCCAGAACAGCGTCGTCCAGCTGGCTGCTGTCTGGGAAGAAGAGCTAGTTCTGAGCATTTGCTTGGGACTGGGCTTGGTCTTCATCCAGCAGGAAGAACTGATTACTGGGGAAGACTGAGGTGTGTTGCAAGAGGTGGAGGCCAGGGGGAGCAGAAGTTGCTTTTGGGAAGTACAGCTAAACTCTCTTTCTGGTGAGCTGTATGAAAGATGCAGCACTTGATAAATAACTGACTGCCATCCCTCATTCCCTTGAAGCTTATTTCTCCATTAGTTGCTTTAGTGCTAAGCACAAAAACATTATGTCTTTCATTTAACACTCAAGGAACTGATGAGCCGCGTATCGCGAACCCTGAGACTACATCATTTGCTGATTTAACAGAGTGCAGGAAGAATGCACTTTTGTTCCTAAGCGTTTAATCTCTGTCTTTGCTCTTTTCAGGCATGCAGAACATGCACGATAAAGGGATTGCCGTTCAGCCCGACCTCAAAGCTTCTTTTTCCTACGGTGCCCTAGAGAACAATGACACCATGCCGGAAATTTATACTCCAGCTACGCTACCGATCGTGCAGGAGCAACATGGTTCCAAAGGAGTCTCTGCTCCGCCCTACCGGGTGCTGGAGCACAGCAAAAAGGAGTGAGTGACCTTTAAGGAACTGATTTGAATCATCAGAAGTATGACTTTTATTTATTTGCCCATTAAAATATAAGCAAATGTAAAGCCAACCTTGATATAGTTTAAAGCTCGTCTCAAACTTAACTTTCAAGGCTGATTATTAAAATAAACAACTCTCTATAGTTGTGAAGTTGAAAGCGTTTGCCTTGGCAAGAAGTAAATCACAGTTCTCCGTTGAAGGCTGCTGTCTGGAAGCGTGAGATGGTGAGTGCAGTACCGTGGCAGTACGAAACCGATGAGATAGCGGACGCTGTGAAAATGCAGAGCTGTGGGAAAAAAGTGACCGTGCAATTTTTAGTCCTGCTGGGAGTGGGTTTATCTCCAAACAGAAGTTTTCAGGAGTTGCTCACAGAGAGCGGAGGGCAGGATTTAATCTTTCATATAAAGAGACTGTGATGGATTTCCAGAGAAGTTGTAAATCCTCATGTCTCTAGCGTAACCACCAAACTACCTTAACATGGCAATAAAATGTAGTTGTTTTCAAGCACGAATACTGAAACTTACTCTGTTTTTAGAGCAGCATATTTGGTTAGAGTAAGCAAGATACTTTATTCCTTCAGAAGGTGAATCTTGGGCACTTCCTGTACGACTGTTCTCCGACTAGTGTTGAACATATGCACTGAGTATGTGAATTATTTTTATAGCACCACTGGATTCCATGGCAGCTTAGAACAAAGATTACTTGCCAGTTTTCAGGTTTCATAGCAGGAGCTTCAGGTTGGATTAAATGGTTCAGACGGAACACTAAGTACGAGAACAAGGAGAAACGAGAATAGTAATGTGACTGGTATCTGGTGGGAAGTTTTTGTAGTTCTTGATGAGGTCCTAATTCTCTTATCGCTTTTATTTTCTTCCTGACTGAGGCAGGATTTCCAGCCTTGTTTAGTGGACTGAAATGCTTAAAGGTGTTGACATTCCTTAGTTAAAAAGCTCAGCCTAGGTGTTTTAGGCTGGGGTCCCCGTCCCCCCCCCCTTTTTTTTCTTTAGAAAAAGATTCTGGTCTAATAGTGTGAATGACCCAAGAATAAAAAAGAAGCGTGTACGGTCCAGCACTCAGTGAGGACTGTAAGAATAATGCATCATTGTGTACTCATGATATTTATCTTTCCAGCTTCCAAGAGATGGCTAGAAGCTGATATGAAGGGAGAATAGACGCAAGGGGGGGGACTTGTCAAGTGAAAGGGACAAAGTACAACATCTACTGGTATATGCAAGTTATACTGGCACTTTGATACCATCATCTTCTCCAAAAGCAGTTGTTTAGCTGGGAAATGGAATTTTAAGTCTACTTGGTGTGTCTTGGACTGTATGCGTAGTGGAGTGTCTCCAGGACCTTAGAAGACTTTATTTGAAATGAATTTATTTGAAATGAATTGTGTTCCGCTCATTTTTAAGTGGTTACTGTGATACCAAGGGGTTTGGGAGGACCTCGGACTTGCAACAGTGGCTTTCTGCATTTTTTTTAATTATTTTTTTTTTAAATTGACTCATGGCCAGTTTCTGTTCCCATGACCAAAAATTCCCAAGGACTCCACTGACTTGTGTATAGTTATTCCAGATTCTTGCTATTGTATATGACAACAGAACTGTTCTTTTGCATATATTTGCTTTGCCAACTATGAATACTAATTTAATCTGGAAATACTTGAGATTGCTTTGGCAATATTTTTGCAGCTTAGAAAAATTATAGCCTTCCCCCCCCGCAAAGCGTAGGTGCCTAGTGGCTGTACGGGTACCTATATGTGAAGTTTCTTCACCAGCTTGGCAAGCCTGACAATTCAGATCTTATCAGTGGCATCCTGTACACTACAGCTTAGGAAACCTCAAGAAACAACAGCTTTTCTTTTGCCCTCAATACCTTTTGTGTTTAAGTAAGATAACAATGTTAATGGGCTAATACTGCCAGAACATTAATCTTGTTGGAGTTGCAGTGACACTGATTTACTACCTTTGGCTTTGTATCCCCGGTAATCAATTGTTTGTGAATTTATGTGCAGCTTTTGTTCATTAACGATACAAAACAAAGTAGTACAGGGGAGGCTGAATGGGAAGGGCACGAGAATGCTGGCTTTTCTTATCTCTTCCCTTTTAATCAATGAGGCAGTAGCTGTTTTGACCTATTAGTTCTGAAACCACAGAAACATACTGTTTTAAAACAAGCTGTGCTAAACCACGCGTAGCTACGGACTCTGCTTTTTACATGGCAATATTCTCTGTGTTTAATTACTACAGATGTTGCTGTGGTATAAAATAATCAGAAGCGCCTAAATGTTTTGCTGTTGACTTTACTATTAGGATGGTCCTGTGTGTCGCAGAATGTAGTTTTCTCAGTTCTTAGTTTTTCAGCAGGCGACTGGTGTGCAGGCTTTGTAGCCAGCCAAGTGGCTGTTGAGGTTCTTCTCCGAATTGTGGGACCTGTCATCACGAGACACGGACACAGAGTGCTTTGCCAGGGGGAGATTGCTACTCGGATGCTGAGCCCCTGCTTGTACTTCTCTTTTGTGGGCTGCTCTCTGGCCTGATTCAGTGATTTTTTTGCAGTAAGCTGCCCAGATTCTCCACAGCCCTGCAGCCTGAGCACTGCCTGCCTCCTGGCCTGGCCTTCCTCTCTGCCAGAGAGCCCTCAGTTATCAGCACGTGGCTCTCTTCTGCTCTGAGTGAAATTTCCTCCAGCCACAACCTGAGCTTTTGTATTATTGTGCTATTTTGGCCCTTTTCTTTCAAAGACTCCAAAGGCAGGAGTCTCGCTCTAAAGCTTTATGTAACCATGTTTTATTTACACAGTCTGTGTGTGTTTAAATAATTCTACATAATAATGACAGTTCCCTTTACCTGCAGCGAGACTTGCTTTTGGAAATTTCCTGACAAAGGACTCCAAGGGAGGTGATGTCTGTTTCTACAGCACATAAATCACAACATTTTAGATTACTCCATTGTGCCACACGTCAGTGGAGCCCGAGGTGCTCCTTGGGCTGTAGGCCTCCACTCAATGCACTGATGCTGTAAGGGTTGCATTTTTGCCGGTCTGTGTTAGCCACCGTAAGCGCGGTGGTAGGACTGCCAGACTGCGCCTCGCTCCTGCTTGCTGCCTATGTTCAATACTTGAATTTGAAAATGTGGGGTTGTTTTTTTTTCTTGCTTTCTCCCAAGCTTCCAAAAGATTTTATTTTCTGCTCTTCAGCACAGTCTTACAGCTGCCATCTCTGTGCTGGGAAGGCATGAAGCGGCGCCCCTAGAAGCCAAACATCTGCTTAAACTGACTGTAGGACTTCACTCTTTCTAAGAGTGGGAGGGTAGAGCTCGGGATTGAAATAAACTCCTTACCTTCCCTCTAGTTCAGAGCTTACAAGCTGAAAACAGGAGGCTATTTGTACCCTCAAGTCTATACTTTTTACAGAATATTAGTTAGTCTGAGGTGACAATGGCCGTGCCCGGGATTGCAGCAAACATTCACAGCCAAACAGCACATGAAGATTTAAAGGAGAGGAGCCCTATCCCACATCCTAGTCCTTCTTGCAGCATGAAAAATAATCTGTCGGTGTACAGCGCGCTTTAACATGTGTATGTCAGAACTTCAGTTCATCCAGGGCTGACCCCGAGAGAGGCAGGGCCCTGTAAAAGCGGAGTATTTCCAAGCGGAGATTTCCAAGTGTGAAATCCAGATCAAGAGCTGGAAAAGTGTGCACAAAAATCAGCTGACTGCTGTCTCGGTTACTAAACTGGTAGAATAGCTCCTAGACTCTCTGTCTCCAAGCTTCTTTATCGAATGTGAACTGACATCTATTGCCTCCACACTGTGTGGCTTTTCGATGCACCAGAGCACTTAATACGTTCTCAGAGTATATCTTACATGTAATTTAATGCTGTGGAATACAGCTCCTGTGTTGGCTGAATGTACAAAACGATCTGCCTACAATGGTCTCTTGTTCACATTAAAATGTGTAAATAAATCAAGCTTTACAGTATTGGACTATAAGGACAGCTGCTTAATTTTTCATAAGCGATGTTGCATGTCTATTTAATTCTACTCGTCTTTTAGGTGAGACCTTTGGAAATTAAACTTAATAAAAGATTGTGGTAAAACCTATAGAATTCTGGCCTGCTCCATACTCTTGGTACAGCTTTAATCAGTCTTGAGAGAAGTGAAGACAGAATTTAGTTCGCTACCATAAATACTATGTGCACTAAAAGAACTGTCTTTTTTTTTAAGAGGATACTTGTAAATGAAAAGCAGATTGCTACAGCTCATTACTAATGCTTGCCATTTTACATGAGTCTCCAAGTATTTGGTGTCAGCTTCAGGAATCATGCGATTTACTTTAAAATCTTAGTTTTACAGGGCTTAAAAAAAAAAACCCTTAGCATTAATTATTTCAGAGAAGTGCTTGATAATGTGATCCAAGTACAGCCCAAAGGGGGGCGGGGGGACAATGACACAAGACGAGCCAAATCACAAAACCAAAAGCATTGTATTATTGGTGGCCTGACTCATGATTTTTGCATGCCTGCCAACTGAATACTGAAATCGAGACAGCAGCATGCTCTCTGAGAGAGCAAAGACCTCTAATACTAGTTGGGAACGCTACCCTGTAGGAGATGCCATCCTTCAGATACAGGATATCATGTCTTTGATTGCAGGAGTAGACAGCTTAAGGGCATTTCCTAACAATGCCATTAAGAGATACAGACGGTAATAAATTTATAATACTGGGAATGTAGCTTAATCGAATGCTTGCCAACCTAATTAACACTCACCATATGGGTTTTAGTCCAGGGGGATAAGCAGAAGATAACCCTCAGGATACTCTTAATTAAATGTATCTCTTGGGGTCCCAAACCACAAATGGAAGAAGAAAAAAATAAAATAAATAAAAAATAAAAAAAGAGAGCAGCCTTATCCACTTTGGTGTTAAAGCTGTACTTCATACAAGTCCCTGGACATGACTGCTATAACACTGGCTAGCAATTTCTTGAATGCTTGCAGAAGCAGCACGCCTAAGTCCCAGAGCTTCTGATAAATGTGGTAATAGTTTGTTAACGTACATCATTTAAGGGTTAGTTATATCGGAGACAACTGTGTTAAGTGCTAGTATAAAGAGGTGGTGATCAGGCCAGATGTCAGGATCATTACAACAGTGCATGCTACAAAAGAGGTGTTATTACAAAAGACAGAGTATTTAAAATGCCCCTGAAATGGACACAGACATTGGGAGTTTGTGGTATTAAAGCAGAATATATTGCTGGCCAGGGAGGAAGAACATGGTATTGAATTAATAAAACATCTGATTGCAGCAAGGAAAGGCTAAGGTAATTGAGACTAACCAATTACCACCTAAATTTGCACTGCATCTGAATTGCAGAATCCCTTATCTGGACACATAAGACTGATTCTACTTTTCTAAAAGTGAATTCTGTTATGCCCTGTTTTCCTACGTGAGAAAGGTCTGCGCTGCGGACACGCAGATTACAAGCCTGGTAAAGACGACCAGCTTAGCATTACTTTCTGCCTTTTTTCTCTACCTAAACTTTAGAAGAAAGCATTTCAACCACAGAAATTCCAGTATTTATGTGAAAAATCACAACTGTGTTCTGGCTTTCCCAGTGAGGACAAAGCTGTTGAACTAAATATTTGTGTCAGTGAAATTCAATAGAGCTTTGTGTGCTTTTTGTGGAAAACTGAATACAACCAGAAAAAAAGGGCATTGGTTTGTGCTTTCCTTAGATGTAAATCTACACAAGCATTCGTTTATCACACCATTCAGATGACCGCTGTCTCAAATCACCTCATCGCTGGATTAAGCCATGATTTACTCCGAGAGACACAAACCATTGCTGTCCCCATCTGGCAACTGCCCGAGCGCGTCCGCCAGCCGAGGCCGGCTGCAAAATAAGCCCGGTTAACTCTGGCCACCATCTCGCAGCGCCCGTGGGCCATTCGCAGCGGGCACCTGCCGAGCACGAAGCGCCGCGGCGCAGGTGCCGCGCTCCGGGCGTCAGCCCCACGTCCTCAAGGTCACCCCGGGTGGCCCGCTGGGACACCCTGAGGTGCTCCTCCGCCAGCTATCGGAGCGCGTTTCAAGGCTGTCGATTAAAAAACACGGGGTTTTGTCCTCTGTACTTTGCTCTGCTTGCAACTCAGCCGCTGACTGCTTCTCCAGAGACACTCCCGTGAGTAATGTGCAGCTTTTGAACTAATTCTCCTCTCTCTGAGCTCAGACATTCCCACAGGGAAGCCTTTCCTCGAGGCCATGCAGCCGGAGGAAACCCATCACCTCAAGGATCGATACGTGTAAAACACAGTTCGTTTCCTCAGAGCTCTTCGCGCCCTTTGCTGTGGAGACCCCCCCCCGCACACACACACACACACACACACACAGCCCCAGGGCGCGGCGGCTGAGGAGCTGGCCTC
>VZTV01094200.1:6684-18224 GCA_013400875.1 Anhinga rufa
CTGGGGTAGAGTTAATTTTCTTCACGGTAGCTAGTATGGGGCTATGTTTTGGGTTTGTGCTGAAAGCAGTATTGATAACAGAGGGATGTTTTCATTCCCACTGAGCAGCGCTTACACAGAGCCAAGGCCTTTTCTGCCTCTCACCCCACCCCACCGGCGAGCAGGCTGGGGGTGCACAAGGAGTTGGCAGGGGACACAGCCAGGACAGCTGACCCCAAGGGATGTCCCACACCATATGATGTCATGCTCAGCATATAGAGCTGGGGGAAGAAGAAGGAAGGGAGGGACGTTTGGAACGATGGTGTTTGTCTTGTAACTGTTACACATGATGGAGCCCTGCTTTCCTGGAGATGGCTGAACACCCGCCTGCCCATGGGAAGGAGTGAATGAATGCCTTGTTTTGCTTTCCTTGCACATGTGGCTTTTGCTTTGCTTATCAAACTGTCTTTATGTCAACCCAGGAGTTTCTTCACTTTTACTCTTCCTATTCTCTTTCCCACCCCACTGGGGGGGGCAGTGAGCCAGCAGCTGGGGGGGGCTCAGTTGCCTGCTGGGGTTAAACCATGACAGAAGAGAAGAGAGTATTTGGGGTGTGACTGAAGGTACATAGGGTGTGTTATTGCCAGCTGTTTTGCTCCGTTTGGCTAGAAGATGAGAGACCAGGCCAGAAGATGGAGAGTTTCAGCACTATCTGGGCATGTTTTTTAGAGGACTTGCTGCTGCGCGGTCTGATCATGCTGTCACAGAGAAAATGTGTGGAGACCAGGTGCATTGCATCCTGTGCCCTTATCTGTGGAGGCATGTGGTATGTGGGAGGGAGAAAGCCACAGCCCACTCAGAGATTGACATAAATCTGCTGAATCAGCAGCAGGATTTCAAGTAGTGATGACTAAATGTTACCGGCTGTTAATCATATCAATGCCATCTGGGAATGCAGCAGTATCCAGGTACCTTCTGAGGACAAAGGTAACACAGAAACTATACACCTTCAGTCTCCTACTTGTAGTTCAAGGAATTAGTCTTGGACATTAGTACCAGGCCTCAATTATGGTAAACATTGGTGGTGGTGCCCTAGGTGACACTGAAAGCTGGGTACAGGAGTCGCTGTGCTGGAGTGGCCACAGCAAAAAAAGGAAATGCCCAGGAATCTGTGCTGAGCACTGATGCTTGCTGATCTGCACTGTAGATGCAGTTACTGCTTAGATAAACACCCGTTCTGGAATTTATTTTTAAAACATTAGAAGTCTTTGAACCCAAATCTCAGACCCAAGCTAGGGAAAGTATTGATTCACATGTCATTTCTGAGCCTTGTCTGCAGAACAGGCTAAACAACATCCAAATTGAATGCTCAAAATTGTAGATCCAGACTTTCAGATGTTCTCTTTGACTCCCCCTCTTTTTGTTCACCCCAGTTCCACTTCATTTATCTTCACTTGCAGCTGTTGCTGTTCAATTTACTATTGTAAGCAGCTGTAGTCAAGAACTAGTCCCCAGTACTCCTTTTGGAGTTGATATAAATCTCAGTGGTGTCATTAAACTGATGAAGCCACTGTGAGATTAGAATCAACATGCATATAGTTAACAAAATAGACCGCAGTTTAAAACAGCAGAAGTGAGAACTATGGTGATGAACCGAAAAGGGGGGGCAAAAAAAAAAAAAAAAAGTTTTGAAATTCACTGAAGTGTGACAGGCTGTTGCCCCAGTGCTCTGTCCTCTGTCTCACTAAAGCCAAGGGTGCTCTGTGTGAGGGCGGGGAGCGACGCCTGGTACCCCCGATTTCGGTATGTGGCAAAACAGCAGTTCCTGTGCAGGGGGTAGAACACCCTGGTGTGTTAGGGAAACCCGAGCTGGTAAAGGTGAAACTGCCCGAGGGAGAAACAAGATGCTGTAATTTGATGACCTGATAAAAAGGGGAGTACTGACACAGCCTAGAGCTCGTACTGTGATAACAATTGGATAGAATTTGAATTTTATGATTTTTTGAGAACTACCTGATTTTTAATTGTTTTCTACTCTGAAATGAAAGAAACAAAAATACGTTGAAATTTCTCATTATGTGGAATTGAAATGGAATTATTTCTGGCTCAGTTGATGTGTTTCACACATCACTTTTTGGCTTATTTTAATTTTTGAAGCAATTAAATCACTCCTTTATATAAAATGTATGTTTTTAAGAGTTTTGCAAACTGAAGAAACGAACATTTGTTGTGAACATAACTCCATATATTTCAATATTATTTTGTCTCCACTAAAAAGAAAATACTTTTATTTATATTTTATTTATAATAATAAATTAATACATTTTAATCAAATTGTGTAGGGCCACAATACTTTAACAAAACCATAGTTTTTTGTTGAAAGGCTCTTTGAATGGAGAAATTATCCAGCATCTCTAGGGATGATTCAGCAGCATAACACTTCAGAAACCATAATATTCAATTGATCTGGTTTTGATCAAATGATTTTACAGATCTGGTGGCAACTTGAAAAAGGCTCTGTGGTCTCATACGAGCCCTGTAATTATTGCAAATATCAGTGTACTCCTGGCCACAAATGACATTTCTTTCCCATGTTCACTCTTTTTCTTCTTCTTGTCTTCTCATTTATTTATATTTGTTATTGTCTGTACGGTTGCTATGTCTGGTTTTAGTGAAATTGATTTTTCTTAGCTACAGGCTGTAGAGTGTCCCTGTGGTTTTTATTATAAGGCAGTTAATATGACCTATCTCAAGAAAGAATTAGGCTGATTTTGTAAATCATCATTTTTCCTGCACAGCAGGGTCAGTAAAGCATAAGAATCTGAATAGCTTGGGCTTGATTCCCCACCAGCCAGGCTCATGTGCAGAGGTTTCACTTGTGGGTAGCCTTTTCCACTTTCTTAAAGTGAGGATATAAAGCATTAGGAAAAAAATAATCTTTCTCGAGATCTTCCATGGGAAATAAAAAATAGGCTAAGCTCATCACATTATAATTAAGAAGTTAACCCATAAAATAATAAAAACCTACTAGCTTTTAGCACTAAACATTGTTGAAGTCCCTTCCTGGTTTATACACCGTTACACCAGGTGTGACTCCGTAAGGGCCCTGAGAGCATCCCCTCTCCTGGAGGCTTGGCTCAGCGGCAGCACAGCCGGGGCTGTCCCCCCTCCCCTTGGGTCTGTAGCATTTTGGCCCCTGCCTGAGCTACAGCTCCTGCTGCGCCGCAGCTGTGCCGGTGCCGGGCCATGGACTCTGTTGATCCAGGCCCAGATTCAGACCTGCAGCCTGTCTTCCTGGCCTGACCTCAGACCTGCCTCGCCACTGTGGACTTGCTTGAAGGCCACTGGGCTGTGTCTTACTCTGGGTACCGTAACTAGACCTGATCCAGACCCTCACTTGCTAACTCATGTTCCTGGTTTGGCCTCAGACCTGCCTCATCACCTGTGACCTTGGGTGGTGATCTGGCCTCTTCCTATAAGCTGCCTACCACCCCTGGGTCTGCCCTTCTCACCTCACTCAGGTGCCATGGGACAGGCCCCTGCCCTGCCACCCTGGTTATTGTGCTTGGCTCCGTCTCACCATCCCTTGGGGAGCTGCCATCCCACACTATGCCCTGACAGACTTTTGCTACTGAGGATATTTTTTTCTGATGCCTTTGGGCTGTCTCAGTCCTGCAAGTTCTTTTACCCTCCACAGTTACCTTTCCTTCATGCTCTTACTGATTGGAGGAATTTGAGAATTAAAAGCCAAACTATTTTGTTGGAAAATGCCCCAGTTAAATTTCTTTTTCTAATCTATTCTTGTGCTTTCTGAAAACTGAGAACTGCAAGGACGAAGACTGTAATAAGCAATTTATTTATTTAAAGATGTTACACAAATTGAAAGACCAGGTTGCCATCGTGGGCATTATTTTGTTGCAGGTAGTTGAGATGATTGGATGCTGGCTAGACTTTGGTAGGCTTTTTAGGCATCAAAAGCTTGGAGGATGGAATTTTTCTCCTTTGCTTCTCCTGGGCATGAGTCTGATAGAGAAAGTTCTTCAGGAAAAGTGATAATAACTGGTCCAGTGACTGGTTTGGTCAAATCTGGTTTGTCTACTTGAGTGTCTCTTCCATCAAGACAGGACGTAGATCCTACAGCCTTGGGTGGAACTGGCTTTCCATCTTTATGTTCATTTTGACTTTCTGTTAGGTTTTGGAAGGAGATGTCCTCAGTTGAAGGGGGTAGAATTTTAACACAGCCCATTGTTTTTTCTTGATGTGGGGAGAAAGGATTGGTTTCTGAATGGGAAGTTTGTGTTGATTCTGGCTGGATTTTCCAGGTGTCTCATTAGCTTGCTTTTTCCCTTCTTCAGTGGCAGGATCCTAAATAACAGGCAATAAGCATCACCTGTATTGAAGCTATTACAAACTCTTTCAGATATGAAGAAGGTCACCCTTCACACTAAGGGTCTGCTACAATTCCAGTCTGCAAAGACCAGCTGCAGAACAGAAGCTCAAAAGATAGATAGATGGAACTACTTCTTACGCCAGAGGAGATGGGTGCATGAAACTTGGGTAACTACACAGTTATTGCTCTTTGCATTCCCTTTGCTATTTAGAATTTCTTTGTAGAGCATTCAGAACACGTTCTATATGATTGACTCTATACTTATTCTATTGCCTTTTTATCCACCTAGCAAGAGTCTGGTTTATCTCAAGAGAGATTTCTTCCTGATTTGGCCTTATCACTTTCTTGAAGCCCATATCTTTGTGAATAAGAAAACTTAAAAATGGCTGGTCTTTCAAGAGTTCAATTCTTGTTTTGTAGAGGAGTATTATTCTTGTAATATTAAGATCAGATAAGAAATACCTGCAGACTAGATTTCACAGGATATTGTGACCAAACTGTTGATGTTCTAAATGACTGTTTGCTACAGAGCCTTTGCAGAAACCTATTTGCTGGAAGAAAAAAATGCAAGCATTTTTTCCCATTGTAGCACTGATACTTAGCTCCTACTTTGTAAAATAAGTGATTATGAAAGGCTGAGTAGTTATAGTTTCTACATGTATTTGTAGGGATAAGCAGCTTGGGCAAACTTTTATTTTGGTATTAGCAAGTTTACAAAGGCAGGCAGCATTTTGAAAGAGGCTTTATGTTTGCAAAGGAGGGTTAGCTAACACGATAGTAAAAATAAGCTGGCCACTTAAGGCCCAACTACAACAGCACACTTAAGTTCTGCTGCAGCAGAATATCCCCATGCAGGCAAGTTGTGTAACAGAACATCATATCATTTTTCAGGCAAAAATAATTTCACACCATAATAGTGAAAGAAACCATGAAAAAATGTTGTTTCTAATAGTTGTGTTTTTACTGGGCTGTAGGTAACATGGCTTGGATCTCAGTTAAGATGGGGTTTGAAATGTTATCTCTTGGTAGCATGTCCATTTTGTCTTTCAGTTTCTCTTATAATTTTTTTCCTTAGTTCCTAAAAGTTTTCCTTTGCTGACCTGATTGTGGTATGAATATCCTCTTTATGCATATTTTGTGGTTTATTGTCTATGTCTGTTTACTTGGAAGAAATCCTTAAGAACGATTTAGTTTTGTAAGGCGATGGCTACCCTGCCTTTTTCTGATAGTATTTTTGTCTGTTTTCTTTGTTCATGGACTTCTACGTAAGAATTCAGAACTTTTACTGAAATATTTTTTCTATTCTAAAGCATTTTGTACAGTTACAAGACAGTATAGAGCTATAACCCATAAAGAGATGCCTGTGGGCTTTGATTCTTGTCTGCAGAGAACCAAAGGAATAGGCTAAGTATTCACTGAGGAATCATAATATCTGAAAAATAGATGTTTATGCAAGGAACAGTACTTACACCTAGTTCCGATGAAAGCGGCTTGCACTTGGAGATGTCAGCAATCGTGTCATCTTTGGAGCAGGATGACCCTTGAATTAAAAAGTCTACAAAATATGCAGGACCTACGACCCACTGTTAATGACAGACCAGTGGCCATTAGACCTTGTGCATGTGTCAGGAAGAAGGAAGAATCCTACAGACCTTGAAATAGATATAAAGCCTCTTGGAAGAGGTTATACTTGGGGCATTACTGTTAGTCGTAGTACAGGAGAATGATTTTTTATTTTTTTATTATTTTTTTTTTTGCCAGTGCTGCTTTATTGCCTGGTTATTTTTTACTTCTTACATCTGCACAATCCTAGTAACTTATGGATCAGCTGTCGTTGAAATGAGTTTGATTTTTGTAATAAGATAACATTCACATAGAACTACATATCCAAAGACCCTCTTTAGTGCCTTGCTGATAATTTCTGGCTGCTTTAATGAACAGGATCACTTTTTGTATTTCTGCAATGCAAGTACCTCAGGGTTGGAAAATGGGAGCAATTAAATACTGTATTGTAGTAATATCAAACAGTTTGAGACAAAAGAGTGGAAACCACCTTGTTATCTATACATAATGAATTTTAGAGAGACTGGATATTACTGTGGTAAACAAACAGGATTTAGCCAGATCACTAACTCTGTTAGTTTAAAATTAGTTTTAAACCATATTTAAAGTCATTCAGTGAATTACAGGTATGTGTTGGAAGGGCTGACTGTGCTTTATTAAATACTTTCTATTAGGCAGTCACTAATTCATGGTGGCGGTAGAAGAAAGAGATCACAGTGAAGCTTTCCTAAACTTTGGAATGCAAATCTGTGCTTGAGTTTTGCATAAAGCCCTTCTTTTTGGAATAAATGGCATCAAAGTCTTGGATCAATGCAGATCCTCATTTCCCAGGAGAACTCTGCATAGAAGTATTCTCTGTACTATACAGATACAAATTCTAAACAATCTGTAAGACATAACAAATCATATAAAGTATAACAGCTGGATCCATACTTCTTGAGAGCTAAAGCAAGTCAGATGAGCCTTGGATTACCTGCATTGAACCTCTTGTGACATTGAGGACAGAGAAATAATGAGTTTGCTCACTCTATTCATTGAGTTTGCCAAGGTTTTTAACAACAGCCTCCAAATATCTGGGCTCAGTTGGACAGTCATCAACTGGGCAGTCAGGACATGCTGTCCAAATATATCTGGGTGGAACTTTTTATTCAAACAAAACAATGTCATTAGAGAAAGCATAACTAAAAGAGCATGTTGATAGTGTAGGTCACTGTAAATGCAGCTATGCCCCCAACCCTACCCACTTGCCCTCTAGTCCCCTGGAGTAACAACATGTGGTCTGATTCACTCAAGGATTTTGAATCTTTATCAATTTGTAGACCCATAAAAATGTTGCAGTGGAGGCAAAGACACTACAGAAAAAAGCTCAGCTTGCTGACAGTGGGCTTGCTGTTTTTACTTGCCTTTCATAAACCCATAAAAATGCTTTTTGAACCAGAGGGTAAAAGCCCATATAGAGGCTCTGCTGGGTTTCTCAGAGATGAAAACAGTTATTACTGCACTGCTTTGAGCTGCAGGACCACACTGAACTTATGACCACTGATTTCAGAAAATTAGGGCAGCTGAAGGCTAATGGAGACACTGTGGTGCCATAATTACAATTAAAATGTGAAGTAACGCTATATGGCAAAGAGTGTTTTTCCAGTCCTCTTTTAAAGTGAGGGTGTTAAATAAAGACATACCTGGTTGTAAAATGCACTCCTAAGTACTCAGATGAGCAGTATGTCTTGCCTTATTAATGTAGATAATTGCTTTGCATTGACCATAAACCTAAAACAATATAAACATTTAGAAACAATTAACATTGCACCCTTTGCACCTATCATCTAGTACCTAGACAGTGAGTGGTTCATTTTCTCCTTGCAGTCATGAAATTCTTTTCAAGAATAAAGCTGTGTTAATACTCAAATGGCAATGAAGCATATTTCTGGGTAACTCCATTAGAAATAAAAGACCAGATCTTCCCCTGGTGTAATTCTGAGATCTCCAGGTGCAGTGCTTCTCTGCAGGATGGCCTACACAAGGCCACACTTCTGGCAGCTAAGTGCCCAGGTGTCACAGAGTGCTTCCCCTGGCCAGGCCCCCACACCAGGAGCTGGGTCTATGCCTAGAACAAAGAGAGCTTAAACCTGGAGATCAGCTCAGAGTGTCTGGATCCAGTCACCTGTCTTCCAGCTTCCTGCTTTTCCCTATATCCATAGTGAGGAAGGAGAGTGGTAGGAAAGACCCTAAATCGGTTTTGTGGCACAGTAAGATCACCCTTGCACACAAAGAAACTCTGACTTTATGGCAGAAAAAAATATTGGCCTATTAATATCCATTGTGCCTTTATTTTTAGAAGTTGAATGTAAATTCTCTGACTGCTTCTTAAATATTGCCACGTGTATGACCAAGGCCTCTAGGACTATACATTTCTTGACTTCACAGAAAGTACACCAACCATATACTCTTTGCATCCTTTTCTTGCTGAAAGGACTGTAAGCAGAAGTGAGCAGAATTATTTTTTTTTTCCAGTTTTTCATTTAAAAATGAAAACTGATTGACCTAAGAAGCAGCCCAGGACAATTTAATAATAACTTTTTTCCCCACATGTGAAGCTTCTTTCTCATCATTCTTCATTTTATAAGGTTTTTTCACTTGTTCAGAATCATTTTGGTCACCTGTAGCAACAGTCTTAGATCACTTTCTATCTTTCCAGCTTATCTTGCTGAGCTTTCTTTTTTCTCCTCTTTCAGTACAATTTTTGCAAAGTTGTCAGAATAAAAGTGTAATTAAACTAACCAAAAATCGCATGTTATATAAAAGCGAGTTTCTTTTTTTCCTTTCTTGACAGCCTGGCTTTAAAATAGTCTTACAGGGTTGCTACAAAAAGTAAACCATTTATTCTAAATACTGTCCTAGCATGGCTATTTAGTCATGTCTGCTTATTAGGTCTGGTCAAAAACTATCTTTTCAATTTCATTTTTTAAAATAAATCTTACCAGTCTATAAACTGATTAGAAAGTAGTGAGGAAAACTGAGGACCTTAAAAATGGGTTTTGATTTCTTCTAAACTCTGCTGCTTACTAAAACTGCATGTGTAGGGATTTTGCTGTCATTAGTAGTTCCTGAGTAACTAATCATCCCCAAGACTAAATAAGAAAATAAAATCCTTAGAGTTGTATGAGCAGGTCTGGCCATACAGTTCTTTCACAACCTTTTGCCGAGTACATGGCATTCAGTACCTACTACACCCAAGATGAGATAGAGGACAGAACCAGTGATCTCCTGAAACCAAAAAAAGAAAGTATCGTACCCGCATTTTGTACAGAACAAAGTAGGGATATGTAAAAGGAAGGGATGGAGAAACACAGGTGGGTCACACAGATATCCTGAAATTGAACATTCTGTGGGACACATTCTCAACAGTGACAAATCTGGTGAAGATTCAGGCCCTGTTAGAACAGGCTTGGTCATGCGTCTAGCCAGCTTCAATGAAAGAACAGCCTTCTACAGTCAGTTTTATCCATCTGATTCTGGTACCAACCAAAAAAAAGTCTTGTAGAAGTCTGGGGCCAATATCTGTACAATTTTGGCTTCAGTTTTGATTTCTGTTTAACAGCAACTAAAGACCAGTCAATAGGGCATCTAAAGGCCAGAGTCTAAGATCTAAAGTCTAATCTAAAGCCAGCTAGACTGCTGGCTTTTTTGGTTTTATAATGCTTGGAAAAACACTAAGAGGTATCTCTTCTTGAGTTCTGAGTAGATGGAGTGATACTAACTAATCTGGTCACACAGTATAGAGATCTGTGGAAAGAGACTGGGATGGTGATTTTATGTGAGCTCTACCATATACACTTGTAAATGTAATACTAAACCCTTTAAATGTAAAAGAGCAAAATAAATAGAAAATAAACATAAAGAATGAGTAAATTGTTTTGTTAGCTTTTTCTCTAAGTGATATTCTTACATATGCAGCTTACCATGCTTTATACTATTTTTTGTATTTTCATATCCTCTTTTTCCCCTAAGTGTTCTATGAAGTAATCTGGTAATGCCTTGCACTGAGCTCTCAGGGTTTGCCTACACTAATCCTGAGGTTTAATTATAAGTGTTGTTTTGAAACTTGTGAAAAGATCAAAAGCTATTTTGACAAAGTCTGAAGCTGGGGTACAGCAGAACTGTGTATGGTGGCATGGCAGTATCCCCACACCTGGCTGCATAGATCCTTCTGTGGAAGGAACTAATTTTCTGTTTACAGACAAGGTACCTAAATACCATGATGATATGTCTTCTCAATATGGTAGCTCATATAGGTTAAATCAGTAAACAGAGAGTAAGACTGGTCAGAGTAATTGCCATTTGATGAAAATGTGGTTTTTTTGAGTAGTGTAGCATTTGGTACAAGCTTGTAACTTCAAATATATCCTCTGTGAGAAAAACATGACTAACGCTATCCTGCATGAAGCAGTAATAGCCAAGGAAAACGTGCATCTTTCAGAGTCCCAAAGTTGGGACTGGTGACTTGAGCTTTCAAGTTGGTTGTTCAGGCATTCTGGAGGCAAAAGCACAGATATCTCATTAAAGAAATGTTTCTATAATCCGATGTGTTTGATGTTAGATGGATTTACTCAGCTGAATCATGAAGAGTGATTGCAAAGCTTGGTGATCTTGGAAATACTAAATGCATCCAGGGTGGACCAAACTATATTTCCTGTTGCCTGTAGCTCTCTCGTATAATATCAGCTCTAATACACAGATGAGGTTATTATAAAATCTATACATCTTTTTGTCTACCTGCTTCTGTATGTATCATCCTCCACTGGGGAAAGGATAATTTGGGGTTTATTCAGAGCTCAGCAGATCTCTGAAGCTTTCATCATCCTTATTTTAATTTTCATTAAGAGACCATTATGCAAAGGCCTTTTGATATCTGCTTAGTATTGAATAAAAACTTCTATCTTTTCTGCATGGCCAAAAAGGTCCCTTCCTCAGCACTGCTGGTGCTAGGACTGCCACAATGCAATGCATGCTAGGGAGCCTGGGAGCCAGAAGAGATGTGGCAGGAGTGCAGCATTGCCTTTGTGGCAGGGTGACCTGGTGCAAGGGAAAGAAATGAAATATTTTGGCATGTTTTGTAATTTTGGTTAAGTGCCTGTCAGTGAAGTTAATCATGAGTATCTTGTATGAAAGTAAGTCTCTGTCCTACTTGCATATAAGTTAATAGCAGATGGCTCATTAGTTTCTATTAGAGCAAAACTGAAGCACAGGTTGCTTAGGGGCAGATGTGAATTTGGAATAACTTTGAAAATGTTTTTATCCTGATATTGGTTAAAAAAATGGGAGGAAGGACCAATGACTGATTAAAAAAAAAAGTTTCTTTACTTTTTTGAGGGGATTAGAAGGTCACATAAGGTTGTCACTGCCCATGAACATCCCTGACATAGCTGACTGCTTCTTATGCACTCAGTCCCAGCAGCAGCAAAAATGTGACAAAGGGCTTATATTGTCTAGTTTGTTATTGCAGTGTCTTGAAAACACCTTATTGACAGGATAAGCATAGTAGATACAAAAAATAAGAATAAAAGTAAATTAAACCCCCAAACGATCATGCATTGGTGGAGTTCAC
>VZTV01094282.1:560-19200 GCA_013400875.1 Anhinga rufa
AAGGGGAACAAGACCACAGAGCTGCACACCTCCGAGCCAGGAGGTAGATAGTACCTCTCTCCACCTCCCCATCATGTGCCAGGTGGGGCCAGTGAAGAGTAGGTGTTTGACAAGATGACCTCTTGTGGGTAGATGACAAACTGAACAGTTTGTGAAACCGGAGACAGATTTTAAAAGGCTTTCACCAAGCTTTTCAGCTGCCTGAGTGTTTAGGCATCCACCAGAAGGCTCAATACAGGGGCCATATTTTCACTGTGTTTTCTAAAAACTGTTGCTCCTTTTAATACATTTAAAGTGGAGAATCTGAAATTGTTAGTTAGGCAGAACTACTAGGCTGCAGATTTGGCTGCTTCAAAAGGGAGGTGAAATACTCCCAGGACTGCTGCTGCTGCAACCCAAGCGATCTCAGGTCACCCAGAAGACAGCAATAATTAGCCAAATATCAAAGCAGGTGCAGCTATTTAATTCTGTAACTTTTAGACTCAGCTAGAAAAATTGAAGAAGGGCCAGAAAAGTCTGAGCTAGGATGGTGCCTTCCCACGGGTAGTGATGGGTATGATAATACAAGTTTAATGTTATTCTTGCACAAGTAAATGGCATGCGGCTGGTTTTAGAAAAGGCATGGTGGCCTTGTATCTGCAAGTGATATAGATGTATTCTAAGAATAGCCTTAGGAATATGCACATGTACACATGTACATGCATGCGATTATAGACATTCAGAAAGTAAAGTATCTCTCAGAGGAATACTGATGTGTTTAGAATTTATTTTGGTTTTAGGGAAGCAAGACAAATTGTGCATTATTTTCCCTTCACAAATAACTAAGTGTCACATCTTAGAAATATCCCAGTAAGGAAACCTGCTGGCAAAATGCAAAGGCATGCTCTCAGATCAAGCAGAACACAAAGAAAGGGAGGGGAAAACTCAAAATGTCTTTCAAATGCCTTCATGTGAATCAGGCAGACAGAAAGTTAATTATCCTTCCATCCTTTTCTGGTGGGAATAACATCATTTGTTACCCTCTGTGGGAAATATTCCAGACCCCTTGCAGACAATGCGTGTTGTCTGTGCTAAGAGAGCACAGCTTGCTTGTTTTAGCTGGAAGCACACTGACAAGGTGGAGCTCCTTGATTCAGACTGGATGCATGGCCCAAGGCTCCCTGTTTTGCCAGGGGACCACGTGTACACAGGGACTGACAGCCTGGCTGGAAGTAACACGTGGCAGAGGTTTCCCATTAGGCAATGATAGAGAGAAAGAGAATCAGGTCTTGATGTCTTCAGTAGCCTTTGTTCATCATGAGAGCCCGCCCTTCCATTGCTCTTCCTCGTGTTTCTTTCTCAGCAGTTCATTATCTGTAATAATCTCAGCCTAATGGCTAGGTTGTGGGCCAGGAACGTATTGTGCTACGTGCTACACGGACCCCAAAGAAGACCATTGCTGCTCACAACACATGGGCAATTTGGAAATTACACAGCTAGATACATGTACCCCAAAACTGTGGNNNACCCCAAAACTGTGGAGAATGAATCCCCCATTGATTACATTAGGCTACAGCAGGGGGTTTACGAACTGTTAGCAGGGAATTTTAATGTGAAATATTTATCAGTTCTTTTATATTTGTAATATTCTGTGGAGATTTGGCTGATACCGCAATTCTTAAAATTGCACAGAAACATGATATATGGCATACTCAATGGTCCGGAATATATCGGCATGTTTCTCCAAATCACTGCTAGCGTACCGGGGGTGTTTTCAAGGTATGTCTGTATGGTAAAATCACTGCTGGCTCAGTGGTGTGAGGGTCAATCCCAAGTCCTGTGATGCTGGATCACAGCTTTCATTGTTTCCAAACGCCCTGATTCTGCTTTGTTATATTGCCAGCGATGCCCTTGTGAAAAGAAATCAAGCCTGTAGCTCCTCCTTGGGCCAGATGGCCTCTCAAACCTGGAGGTCAGGCTCCAATCTTGCTGACACGAGGCTGGAACCACCGCAGTGTCACGTCACCCTTCATCTTGCTTGAGTCACTCTGGGCTGATGTGGGTAGGTGACGGAGAGCCTTGGGTTTGGCTAAATGATCAACGAGGCCTTTGTGGCTTGCTGCAAAGCTTTAAATCCCTCTGTGGGTCTTGCAGTGAATAAAACCCTGGAAAGAATTAGCCCCAAATGACTAATAGCGGCTGGCTCAGACAAAGGTGTCAGCCGCACTCAGACTCTCAGAGAAAACAGTAGCAGGTTTTCAGTCCAGGAAAAAAAAGGGAAAGTGAACCACAGGGCTCAGAGTAACAGTCTGGCAGAGAAAATATATCCTGAACAGCAAATGATTTAAACAGGCACACTGATTTTGCTGCTCTCTTGTGTCAGCGCTATCTATCTATTGCTTTATTTATTTATTTGTAAGGAAGGGATTTGCAGGATAACAGCCAAGTTGTAGAAGCTCCCAAAGTCTAGGAGACTGATTTTTCTACTGCAAAGGTTTCTCGCGGCAGTGGGTCCCACCGCTTGGATCAGACTTCAGCTGGGAAGCATTCAGGTAGCATGAGCGGGATCCAGCCTCATGTTAGCTGGCTGCAGCGCTTCACTGTGTGGTTCACATTACGCTGGGTAGAAGCTCACTCCTGTTTAGCAGGTTACTTAATGCATGCCTTGTGAGACCTTCACACAGCATTGTTCATAGGATCTGCCCCAAGCTTTGTTCATAAAAAGGTGTAATGATAAATTCTGAGTCCTAATATTGGTGGACAGACTCCCACTGATCGGGGCTGTCCTTACGCAGGTGATTTGAACGTAGCGTAGTCAGTGCAGTGACCCTCCAAGCTCAGGCAGAAGATACCGTGGAGCGTTTCCTGATTATCTCAAGAGGTGTCTGAACTTCTTTTGTACACACACGTCTCCATGGCAGAAGATGTGTGTCTGGACCTCCTCCAGGCATCCCCAAGCCGCCTGTAAATTACCAACTTCAAGCGTTGCTACCAGTTAACACCGCAGCCCTGGTACTGCCTGAATGAGGTTTGACCTTGAGTTACCCTTTATTTTAGAAAATTTACCCCTTATTCAGAGTACAGTACCCTGAGCACAATACCTCCCATCAATCCTGCTTAAGATAGGCACCTCTTCCCAGCCCAGCTCTGGCGGTAAGAGGAATGGGTGATGATGAAGCCTTGTGTTTGTTCAACCCTGTTTGGAATTTATAGCACTTTGTAAATGATTTATTGCAATCGTAAATAATTGATGCCTCTGGAAATGGATTCCTGTCAACAATACATTCAGACCCAGGCCTTCGTTTCAGCATCATGGTGGCAATATGCATTTAATGGGGAAATTGGCCTGGTTCCTTTAAGTTCTTATTTATGTCTTGAAATGTAGTGCTGATATACCTGTTGGTGGTTCTGACTTCTGTAAAAGAAAAACTGTGTGGAAGGTGCAGGAGCTGTGGTACACGTCCCACCTGTGAATGGGCAATGCCCTGCTTTGTGGAGGAGTGATGCAAGGAATTGCAGTGCGGGCTTTCTGTTTTTCTATTAGTCTGAACAGTGGAGTCTTCCCAGGAAAACAGCATTCCCAGAAGGCCTTGACTGATGGGGGTAGACATAAACAGATGAAAATGTTAAGGCAGATCTTTGTCTCGCGCTCTTCGCTTCCCCTCAGCTTGAGATGGACACTCCTTTGCTTGTCTTTTCTCCTCCTAGAGACCATGTAGGTTCTTACTCGTATTTCTTTCTGGTCATATCTCGTGGTAAGGAGATAGGAGGAACATTTACCATGCAGACCAGTTTTAGGCTTTTCACTAGATTTTCCCTTTCTTTCTCCCTGACATGCTGTGAAAGCTTCTGGATGAGAGTCCTTGTCTTGCAGGAACGGGGGTGTTGCCCTGTTGTTAGATTTGGTTCCCATCTGCTTCCACCAGTGCCAAGAGCTCTTCTACTGACAGGCACTAAGTGCTCTCTGCCTACATGAAAACAGGACACTTTGGGATTGTGGGGAAACTGGCCGTTCCCCTGTAGGTGTGGTCACAGTTGCTCCTGCGAGGATACAATACAGCATGGAAAACAGCAGCATGGAAAATATGGGGATGTTGCACTCATTCAGTAATAGGCATTTGTCTGTGAACTCCCCACCACGACATGAACTGACTGCGAGGGAGGAGTTCAAGGAAGGAAAGGAAAGGTCCCTTACCATGAGGCACAGATCTGCTGGGTAAGTTGGCCATATCTGCATTCACAAGTCCATCCACCCTCTTCTTCGGAGTTTTGATATCTACAGCTTCAGCCACATTGACCTGTTGACTCAGCTGCGAGAGTAAGTACAGTTCTGTTAGGTGAATCACATTGCTTATGTATTTTTGAAGTAAGGATAAAAAGCTTGTATGGATTTGTGAATAAATGCAATAGAAAAATAATTCAACTTGTCCTTTAGAGTCAGTAATCCCAAATAGCCAGAGGTTAGGCATTTCACCTAGTGCCTGATTACTATTTTCAATCATCTCATTAAGTGCCTGGTTTCACAGTGACTGCAAGACGTTATCTCCGAGGGGATTAGCACACCAAATACAGAGTAATTGAGACCTTGCGATCATTCTGTCACAAGTATCAGCAGAAGGGAAGAAAAACTGTTATTTCTTTAAACAAGATACTTCAAGGGAAGGAATTGCCTTCCAAAAATAGAAGCCAACGCTTTCAGAAGTCACTTGTGATTTTAAGGTGTCACTGTTGTTTGATACATGACTTGGTACATCTTAAGGGCTGCAGGTTTTAGAGAAGTGATGTCTGTCTTCACTGTGCTATTTACTGAGTCGTGCATAGGGACCGATGAGCAGTGCAGAGGGAATATAAAGGCTGAGCTGGGAAGTGATGCAGTCTTTTCTAGGTATGACCCTCGAACATGCCCATGGGTGGGCTGGCCTGACCCTAGAGATAGCCCTATATCATGTCTGGAGTTGCCTGAAACAAGGTGGGACAGACTTGATGCTCCAGAAGGCTTTTTTTGCCATTGCTCTTAAATACTCAAGTAGGGTATTTTTTTGAGTTCTTTTTGGTTGTGGCTCAGAGCAAATCCACCTTTGAGCCCACAGCAAGAATAGATCAGCTGAGATTTATCTGCTGGGGACTCTTCTTCAAACCTTTGCCTCTCCCTTTCCTTTGGGTAATTTCCTGGCTGATCAAGATCCAATTTTCATTATTTTCCATCACATGTGTTGTGCTGGTGGGTCTTGTTTTTATTGCAAGGCTGTCTTTGCTCCCACTAGGAAGACTGAGACATGGCGATGTTCTGCTAAAGTCTCGGGATGCATTCATGGGACTGGCAGATGGAAACAGCCAGCATTTTAGGGGCTAATCAAGACGATATGGCTGCAGGGCCTGCTGGAAACCCTTCAAAAGGCCAGAAGAGTCAAAGGGAATTCAAAAAGTTTCCCAAAACCTAGCTACAAAACAAGCGGGGTAAAACTGCTTCACTAATTCAAGCAGAAGGGAAGCAGGACATTTGATGGCATTGCCACACATGCAGCCTGCTGCTGACAGCTCACAGCCTCATCTTTGTCTTTCACTGTTTGCTGTGGTGGTTTTTTTTCTTCCAGAGATAGGTACGTAATCGTGAGCCCATGGGTCCGCTGGGCATTAGGTGCTTGCATGTGTGTGCTTTGCTCCCATCTGCAGCGAGAAAACAACGGTGCCCGTCCCTGCAGACGGCTCTGTGCGAGTAAGGAGTGAACATGAAGCAAACCCGTGATGGAGGCTTCCCTGGGCAGTGCTGGTGGCTCAGCGACAGCAGCTCGGAGCCACCGTGCCGATGATAGCTCGATGACAGTTTCACAGGCTGTCAGTGACCGTTGTGCCTGAGTGAGCCAGCTGAAGGGTAATGGGTTTTAATTGCTCTTTGGAGCAGAGGAGGAGGGGTGGGGTTGGGTTGGGGTTTTATTTTTTGGCACCGTGGGATGCATTTATAAAACACTTTATGAGGTGAGGTTGGAGGGGGAGAGGGAGTGGAAATGGATATGCGCCTTTATGGAGTAGGATGAAGCAGCTTTAGAAAGCAAAGAGGATTCTTTGATGCATATTTAAGTGGTTCTCTGGATTACAAGGTAGGTGGTCAGCTCGGAAAGAGTGGAACAAGGGGGGTTTGCCCTGCTGAGAGTCTGCCCCCCTTCTTTTTGCATTTCCCAGCCTTCCCGCTCCCCCGTGGCTCCCAGGGCTCAGGCTCTCGCCACAGGCACTGCGTCACGGCTGCTGGGTCCATGCTGCCGTGGGGCTTCCAACCAGTCTGGGGGACTCCATGGGACTGTTTCACTCCCGTCCCCCAGACTGTCTGTGCAAGCCACAGAAATCATCTGCTAACTTAATCTGACTCCATCTCACGTGGTTTGGCTCTGTCTCGGCAGGAAGGAAATGTTGGCGACATTGGCAAGGCGGCGCAGATGTGAATCCTACCCAGCGGTAGCAGGGAGCCCCTGTCCACACCATGCCTGGCACCAGCACCTGCTCTCAGTCTCCTCCTTAAGTCCCTCCTTCCCAAGGAAATAAAAAGAGACATCTTGGCTCCTTTGTCCCGCAGCAAGCTTTCTGGCGATGGAGGAAGGTCAGTAATGGTTTTCCCTTCCCTTCTTTTTTCCTGTTCCTTTTGTCTGGCACGAGGATCCCTGGCAAATCCAATTTATTTTTTCATTTTTCATTCTTGGCAGTGCATTTGAAGCGCTAACTGGTGCCACAGGAAATGAGCTGTGGTAGAAGCCTGCAGGGACCTGGGGCTGCGCTGGCACTGATGGATTGTGCAAGTCAGGAGAGTAAAGGAGCCGCTCTCTTCATATTTAAAGGTACCATAAAACACACTGCCTGGGATGAACACACCCACAGAGGTTTCTTGTCGGAGACATGTTTCTCTATATTACAAATATTCATGGCTCCTTGTTTGTGAAAACTCTTGAAATTTCCCTCATTTAAGAGTGGGGTGAAGGCAATTCACTATCTGTGTTTAAACATTTGTTCCAAAAACACATTTTCCAACACAGGACTGCATTTGGCTTTACCTGCTTGCTTCTAAGTCATAGTTGTATTGTGTCTTGTTTTCTGCTTTGCTTATTAATTTCTACCAAATTAATTTCTTCTTTTTCCATCTAGCCAGGAGATACTGAACTTGTATAATAGTCTTCCATGGTGCCTGTTAAACACTACTTTTGAAGCAAGCTAAGCTAACGACATGGGTAATTAAACCTCACACAGATGATTGGTGGCAGACTCAGGATGGCTTTATTCCCTCCCCACCTCCACTATCCCTGGTCACTGTGGCTATGCACAGACGCCTATGGCCCGTGCATGGGGGAATGTCACCTTTCTCTGGAGCAGTGAGCTTTATGAGAAAGACTAGGGTTAACAGGGACTAATACATACCCATGGTCTGTCCCAGTGTGCCAGACATCATGAATGAAGGTCTGTCTGGGTGTCTCAGCAGACCTCAGTTCACTGAAATCTCAGCCTGAGTCCTGGCAAGGGGATGCTCCTACCTGGAGGGAGACCCACACGCTTTACTGCCAAGTAGTATCTTGGACAGGCCCTTGAAATTAAAGGGTGACTCCTCCCATGTGAACATTAAAAGTCATTACGGAATCTCTAGTAGCTAAAACAGTCTTCTTGGCCAAAATTAATGTTCCTTCCAGACAGCTCTTCACCTTGCTATGCAGTTGGATATGCTCCTTCCTTTCCTCATCCTGCACTTTCTGGGCTGCAGAGATACATAGGCACTGACACGCACCAGAAGCAGCCATGCATAGATCAGGGATGGGTTGGCGCTTTGCTACCAAGAGCAGAGAGATGAAGGATGAGCACTTGTGGAAAAATCTCACCCTGAAGCTTCTATTTTCTGTCTGCTTTGGCTCTGAAATGAGAGAGAGGAGCTCACATTTTTAAAATACTGCTTAGTAAATCAGTAGAGATTAATTCCTATCCCGCAAAAGAAGGGACTTCAGCACAAGAAATGGCAAGCAGATCGTTAGCTGTTAGAGATGTGATAAGTTACTTGCTGGGGAAAGTGATAAATTTGTTTTCTTGCACATTTGTACACTTTCCTCTTGCCTCCTGCTGTCCTTCCTCGGATAGTTAAGACTGTTTAAGGACAATTCCTGTGACCCAAGTACGTCGCTGACCCATGTTGGCATGAGCTGCGGCATACAATGCAGTGGCTTGTTTTTGCAGAGTTCAGAGTAAGACCACTCCGCTTGTGGGGTACCTGTATCAAGCAGGCACTATCTATAGCATCATTTAATTGTTCAAAGCAAAGAGAAAACAAATGAAAAAAAAGCCCCAAGGGAAAAGATAAACTGTAGATAAGTTTATATTTTCTATTCTGAACAATAGATCAGAGACCTGCAGTAACAACTACATCAGCATTTATTGCATCTCTGATCCAAAAGCTGTTTGATAAATTCTAGCTAATTTCCAGACTTGGTTTAGAATGAAGCAGCAATCTCTTCTGAACCTCTTTTATATGCCCATTTTTATTGTAAAGCTATAAAGTAATTTTTTTTTTATGATTTGCCTTTTAATGTCCTCCAGTGTTATGCCTTTGCTCATCCATTAACTACCAGCCTGGTCTGACACGCTGCAGCCTAGCTCTGTTAATATTGAAAGGCAGTACCAGTGGGCACTTCAGGAGTCACGAGCCTCGTTTCAGAGCTGATGTAAACTTCACACTTGCATGACAGAAAGCGTACAGCTGTGGTCAGCGGGTCCTCTGCAGGACTGAACAACAGGCTTTCCTTGGCAAAGCTGTTCAGGCCCTATCTTCAGAGGTACTGACCTGAGTGGGAATTTATATACCCTGAGGTATAATGTGCGTTCCTTCGTAACTGACTCCTGCCCAAGCTGAGGCTGCTAGGCGCTGTCCTCATAAGAACTCAGTAATATTTTCTAATAAAAATAGCTGCAGTTTTATCTTGTCGTTATTTCATTACAAGTACTTGCAGCAAGTATTTTTAGACCATATTCTGCTTTATTTTCAAGAGTTTAGTATTAATTTTTGGCATTAACTCTTGCATTTTCTTATTTATTTTTTTTTGCTTTTCACAGTTATATGCCCTATACCTTTGAATTATTATTATTATTGTGACTTCAGTCAGCAATTCTTACCAAACCCTGTGTTTTTATTGTGAGTCTTGTGCATCAGTCCCAGATTCAGGAGCCAAGTGACTATCAGTATTGCAGCATATGTGATAAAAAGCCAAAGCCCCAGAGGCTTCCAGTTTGGAAGCCCAGCTCCCTTTTTTCTGATTTCCTATGGGAAACCCCACCAGGAGCCCCAGTCTGAGCAGAGACCAAAGGGTCCACTTCCTTGGGAGCAGGAGTGCCAGCTCCCGGGAAGGCTGACTTGCTCCTGAGCAAGGACAGTGATTTGGCTGCCTAAAAAGTGCCCTCAAGAGTGGGAAATCCAGGGACAAACATTAACCTCCATTGAAATGAATCAGCAGGTTATGGTCTTTCTAAGCCCCAAGCCTGCAAGCTGGTTGTTTGCAATGTTGTGTTAAACATCTCAAAGGGCTGACGTTTCAAACTAAGCAAAACAAGACACTCGCCTTCCCCCAACTCCCACACGGTCACCAAATACTTTCACAGGGAATTCTTCAACACTGGGAAAAAAAAATACAATAAAAAGAATAAGCCCTTTCAAGGACTCTGTTAATGGCCCAGGGACTGAGCTATATCCCAGGAGATGGAGCTGTCTGCCTTATACAAGAGCTGCAAAGCCTGCACATATACCCAAGAACATGTCCGCTATGACTCCATTAAACTCTGCGTTGATATGCTGAAAGATAAGGACAGGGCCAGGCTAGTCATAATTTCTGTCCCTTTCTCCCTTTACTCCTACATTTCCACACTGAAGCCTGGAGTTCCTGGTCTGCACCAGGCCAGTGAGCTTTTTTAAGGCAGAAAATGTGGTTGAGCAAGTGATACTGTGTCCCAAGAGAAAAATCACCTTTCCTCCCCAGTGGGAACTGCTGAGGATCTGATGTAAATGAGCGTGCTTTCACTGATACCAAATTACTTCAGTGAAGAAGATTTTTATAATATTTTGGGGGGAGGTGGGGAACCACCACTGATGACACATCTCTTAGGCCATGTAACCTAATTGACCCTACATCTCTCTCATGCAATCTGCTGAGCTGCAAATGCAGTGAAGCATTTTGAATTCCCCCCTCATATTGCTTTGCAGAGTTCACATAGCCTCTTTGGATGGGGTGCTTTGTGGTGCTGAGGGTTGGGAGTATGTTAGCACAAGCCTCCACCTTGTGGTTACAAGGCCTGGGAGAGGTGTGTGATAGTTTTCTTCAGCTGTACATGAAAGAGACAAATTATATATTAGAAAATCAGAGCACTGGATATCATGAAGATGGTGTCAGTTTGCATGTGATGAAGGAGGTTGTGAGAGCCCTGGGCAGCCAGCTCTCAGAAAGCAAGGGCAGGATTTTTGAAGCGCTGAGCAAGAACACACGTAACATTTTGTACTGATGGCCATTCAAAGAGCTGTGTTTGTGCTCCCAGCACCCTCTGCCTGCAGACCCCCATAGCAACTCCTGGAGAAAATTGGATGTCTGTGGATTGGGAGTTGGAGAATAAAATCAATGCAGGGTGCAGAGGCTGGAAAACAATAACTGCATAATCTGATGTTAGTTTTCTATGTGGTATTCTTTGCATGGAGATTAGTGTCAGGCTGATGACCTAGAAGTGGCACCATAACAAGTTTAGCTTAGACAGAAGACCTGGACTCAGTGAAATCAAGTATAAGCATCCCCAACCCTCACCAATAAAGAGCAGACGCTCACTTTTCAATCTAGTTATCAACCATTTCTGATCAGATCAGTGGGTTTTTTGTGAAAGACCTAAAACAGCCTTGTGGCCAGATCTCTTAAAGAGTCTATGCCTAGAAAATACTTTGCTTCCTCTCGTTGTGCTGCTGGTTAATAATCATAGCAAATGGAGAAGCAATTTGAAATGATTTAGGCTGTTATGCCATCATCAGTGGTGGCTTTTTTATATCTACTAGGAAAAAAACCTTGATGAGAAGATTAGAAGGACAGTAAAATGGCACATGGACGAGGACAGGAGAGTCTCTCTTTTGTAGCATGGTAGATTGGTCCCAGTGCTGTGTCCCTAAGCTCAGGAGGATAAGGCCAACTGTTGAGACTCGCTACTTATCTCTGTGTGTCTTGTGAACATTTATAAGTGGAATTACTGGTGTGGCATTTCTGATGGAAGACTTTGGCCATGTATCACTGAGGGTGCAACAGGATGGGAGCTCCAGTTTTGGGGATGCAATTTTACTTCCAGCTGAAGTTTAGAAAGCAGAGTGTGTTCTCTGAAGCAGTTATTTCGATAGATAATGACCAGGTCTCACCCAACTGAAACCTCCCCGTGCCTTAGCAACTGCCTTCCCCTCCTAGGAAATGATGGATTAAGTAATCTGTGTTGGAGTGCTGCTGGCCGTAAGGTTGTAAATCGCATGCATGTGCTTCCAGAAATATGAGATCCCGCATTGGTTTTTAAAGAACTGCCACAACAGTAATGCTGATAAAATCTCCCTCTCTCAGGGGGTACGCGCTGAACCAAAATCTGCTCTCAGACAGGCCCATGCATCAATGGGTGATGAGCACACGCCTCTGACAGCAGATGCTTCCCTTTAAGGGCTGTTGAGCTGAGTGAAATATCTCTTCCCGAGATGTTTTGCAGTAGGTTGGCATGTTACTGTACGTGAACTATTGCTGAGGCGATTGCAGGCAAAGAAGAGCCATTTAGAAATAAAATGAGAATGAAACAAATCATAGAAACAAAGCTTTTCTATTTCAAAAGGATGTCTCTGTCACACAGCCCTGGGCATCGCTGTGGATTGGGTCAGTAGCTGGTGCGGTTGTCCATCTTTTTTGTTGGCTTCAGGCAGGTGATGCCAGTTTGTACCAGTCAAGACCCAAGGTCAGATACTCACGTCAGCAGAGCGACAGAAGTAGCAATGCAAGAGCAACAAGCTCATTTTTATCATCCTCAGCAGTGACTTAGTGGGACCTTGGCAACATCTGCCTGCCAAGGAGTAGGCTGTGGCTCTGAATCTGTGCCTCGTGCTGACTGCTGGCTTTATCTGGCAGTAAAAGTGATGTTTGCTACCTCCCACTTGTTGTCATCCAAGTAATTGTGGGGCCATGCTCTCCAGTCATAACAGTGCAGTGACAAGGATTTCAGTGAATTTCAAAGGCTTGCTGGGTTTGTTTTTTTGTTTTGTTTCAGTGTTCTGGTTAGAGCAAAGCCTTGCAAGCTGTTGTACTGGTATAACTGGGGGGCAAAGAGAGGGGTGTGCCATGTCATCCACGGGGTGATGCCAGGAAGAGAACAAAATACTGACTGGAGCCCAGATGGAAAGCATGAAGCTTGTCTCTCCCTGTAAGCCTGGCTCTTCGGATGGGCGGCTGGCTGAGGGCTGCCTTGCAATAGCCCATTCATCTCATGGAAATGCTCTCTCTTTGAAATTAGCTCCTCTGAAAGAGTCTCTCATTTGGGTTTTGTCTGTTTTGTCCCTGTGCTTGGTCTCCTGTGTGCTAAACGCTGTGTATTTCCTACCTGCTCAGAGATCACGGTCTAGCTGGGGCCAAACTCATGTTTCGGAGGGAAGTGAAAGGCAGCAGAAATCCAAAAGTGCATTCACAAAGTGGGATGTGATTTCACTCCTCTTGGGTTGATGGGACCGTATCTGAGAGCTGCTCATCTCAAGCAGAGCCAATCTCCATTTTGGAGCCTGGCATGAGCCCCAGCACTGGCTCTGATCTTGCTAGAGATGATGTTTTGGGCTGGCAGCTGTAACGCTGCACAGCTGTCTGACAGCAAGGGGGAAAGTCCCCTTCTGGCATTGGTTTCTGAAGAAAGTGCTGCAGGGCTCTTCAGAAATAAAAACTAAAGCAGTAGCAAAGAGAATTGTCTCCAGTCTAGCTCACAGTCGCCCCAAGGTTGTTTGTAGCTGAGCTGCAGCTCAGGGAAGGCAGTAGGATCTGGACTAACAGGAAAAGGGAGGTAACACCATACTCTGGGGACCCTGTAGCATCATTGCTTTTTGCTCAGGGCTGGAGGTTTGACCTCACCTCACCCCTCTGGGAATGGCTCTACTGGGAAGCAACAGCTCCCAGCGTGAGCTTGAGCGAGGTCTTCTGTAGGTTGGCCATCAGCCAGAGAGGCCCACCCTCCCCTACCACCCAAGCGTGGCTGGAGTCCTCCTGCCACGTCAGTCACCCGAGGAAAAGCCAAGCCGCCTGTTAAATGATGATTTTGCAATACAGCCCAGAGGGGGATTGAAGGAGTCCAACAAACTTGCTGTTTGCATTAGTGATGCGAGGTGGAGCATGGCAGCAGTGGGCAGCAACCGCACTGCCCAGCTACTGCTGCTTGCCGAGAGCCGGAGCAGGCAGCAGCCTGTGCTGGCTTTGCTCCAAAATCACTGCCTGCTCCATCCGACCAGTAGAGAAGCTGCCTTAGCACTGCTAGAGGGAGAAGTGACAAAACTGCAATCTAAATGTGGCTCTTTCAAGCTCTCTGAATGACAGAAAACACCTGACACACTGTGTTGGGAAAGGCTGGCTGTTTCTTTCTGCACGCTGACAGGGGCATTAAAATGTATTTATAACAGCTGGGGATGGCTTGCCCTGAGGAGTGAACTTAATTCTTAGTCTGCCAGGCACTCCTTTGTGAGTGACAGTGATTTGTCCCCTGTGTGTTCTTTCTCCTTCTTGCCCTCTTGCATTCCCCTTGCATTTTATAGAGCTGTATTTGACAGTCTAATTTCATATAACTAATAACATTATGTAGTGAAATGAACTCAAATGTCCGTTTATCTCTCCAATGCTGAACTACTTGGTAAACATGACTTTGCCCACCTCTCCTGTTGAGCCTCTGCTGTGGTTCAGTTTTCCGGTCTCACTTTAAAACAAATATTTTGATGAGAGAAGTTCTTCAGCTTCTATCTTCCATGTGACTAAGCCAGGGAAGTGCTTTATACAGCCGAAAGAGGCCCTTTGGTGACAAGTTGCAAAAAGTAACTAAACAAAAAGCTAACCTGAGATGGGTTATTTTAATTTTTCAGGTAGAAACCTTGACAGTACATCTCAACCCTCCCCCTCATCTTGACATCGAAACAAAACGAATGCAGGAATCCCAGCTCTGCTGAAATCAGGGCGAGTGCTGGTGCTGACTTTGACAGGCGTCAGGCTTTGCCTCTGCAGCTTCTGGTCTTATTCACCGTTGATCTGGAGCCACAGAGATCTGGACTGTCTTGCCCAGCTGAGAGGGACCTTTCAGGTAGAGGACTTGGATGCGTGTGTTACAGCCCCCTCTCAGTGTGGGTGGTGGGGGGGAGCTGTGGAATTGCAGAGCTTCAGGTCAGTGCAGGACACCTGAGACAACTGTCAGCTCTGGTTGCCTAATTAGAGGGATTTTCTTAATAAGACTCAGCAGGAGGTTTGTAGCTGAGGATATATATTGCACACAGGCTATGACTGCATACAGGTTCCATTCACCCGGAGAAATGACTGATGGGTTTTGTAATAGCTTCTTAAAAAGTTTTTGCTCTTGGCCACCAAAATACCTCGGGGCAATCAGTTCCACTGGGTAAGTCTATGGGGAGAAATTTTCTTTCGGTAGCTCATCATCATCACAAGCAGGCAGACACATCTCCTCGGTATTGTGTGGAAAAGGTACAAACAAGAGCATAACTGTCATCATCAACTTCTTTAACCTGTTCTTGATCTTCTAAACTTCTATCATCCCCTTATTGTCCTCTTTGGAAATCCCATCTTCATCCTCTGTTCCTGCAAGGAAGAGTCAGATGCAAGTCGCTTTTGAGGAATCAAATTTTTCAGACCTGTTTTGAAGCTAATGCTTTTAAAATAATTTTCATTTTTATTTTTTCTGATTCTTTGCTTTTTCCATCACATTACACCTATGAATAATTTGTTTTGGTAAATCTTCCATCAAATGCTTTTTAGCCAGCTGCAGCAAAGCCCTTTGATTGAAAACTGCATCTTTTACAATGTAACCCTAGCCCCTGGCCTCATCTTTTCCCAGCCATGGCTCAGCCTTGGTTTCTGACATTAGCATGGATTTTCCTGACAAAATAAATTCTCAATAAAGGGAAGGGGAGCGGGGAGGCACAGTTCAAAGCTGGCAGTTTCACAGACCTCATCCAGTTAACAGAGCAGTGCAAATCACTCTGCCTGTTACCTGTTTTGCAGGATTTCATAGCACATCCTCTAGAAATGGGAGAAACATGTTTTTCTACTCATTGCCTGTACTCCCACTTCCCAAGTGGGAACAGAATGTGAAGGGAAGCGGCTGGTAACAGTGCAGCACACCTTGCCCACCTGTCCTGTCTCAGCATATATAAATACATACATGAATCCATAGACAACTTGTATATATGAGGGAGGTTAGCCCTATGATTGTATACAGCATGTGATAAAGCAAGCTAAAAGCATGGAGGCAGGTCCCCCAGGTAGTGGAGTCCACCTCAACAGCAAAACTGTTTGCTTTCTGCCTTGGCCTTTGTTCCTTGTCCACGTGGGCTGAGAGTGGTGGTGTCTCAAAAGGGATGCAGTGGTCCTGCCTGCTGGACCACCACGGCCGCTCTAATGGCTTGTTTGTAGCCACAGTATGAAGTGAATTTGGGATACAGCTGCAGTTGACAGCACTGGTTTCTCCTGCTACAGGGAGCTGATCCACAAGACACTGGATGTTTCCTGCCCATTTGGGGATTGGTAGGGATAGGAATAATAGCTACGTGGTGGAGTTTGGGCAAGATCTGTGTGTGTGTTGTCCTCCCTCTGTAGTTCAGTAAAAGGGCTTTAGGTGAGAACGAGGATCGCATTTGCTAGGCATGCTCTAGACATGCACTGAAAGACTGGTCTTGCACCTAGTGATTTGCAGCTAGTCCAGAGTCAGAAAGGAGGAGAAATTACCCCAGTTTATGGTGAGGAAGCAGAATGCTACGGAGAATAAATGAGTACGGACAAAATAGTGGGTCAGTGATATACTTTGGACCACTGGATCTAGCCCTAAGATCCTTCTGCTCATGTTTTGCCTTTTCTGTTCCTCACCATGCCATGAAAATGAAAACCAACAAGGAACAGCAATTTCCCTTCAGGATGGAGGAGGAGGGAGAACATCACATGGATAGCAAGTGTGCACTCCTCGTTCTCTCAGCCCATATGGAGTGCAAACTCAGCTCTGAAGAAGAAGCCAGAAAAGTATTTAACATTTTATTTTTAATAATAAATATGGCCATGTGGAGTAATTAGAAAGATGGCAGGTGCTAGACCCTGAAAGGGTTACTTTCAGATGTTTCCACTGACATCAGTTCTGTTGGCTGGCCTCAAAATCACAGTTGATTTGGCCTAAATTAGCAGAATTGAGCTGCAAAACTGAGAAAAGCTGCAGATCTTTTTTTCTTCCATCCTAGCATTCTCTACAAAGTTGGCTCAATGGGTTTTTTCCTCTCAAATTCATTAATATACATTTTAAATGCTTAATTTAGAAACAACCGCAGTTCTTGATCACCTTCCTGTTTACATTTTGACGTTGCACTCGGAGCAAAGGGACCCCTCTCGTACTTCTTAGCCCTCCTCCACTCTCTGAGCTTTGTCACCCTCCTTCGGGATCTCTTTTCAAAAGATCAAGAGTAGAGAAAAGGCTTCAGATGGCATAAATATTGCAGGAACCCGTGTTCATCAGAGAACGGCCTCCTTTAAGATCAATATGTCTTCCTGAGGGGGCATTCAGTCCTTCAAAGTAAACAAGCTGGGAACATTAATTCAAATGCTTTTATACTAAATACATATACATGAATTAGCCCGTGTGGCTGTGATAAATAAGTATTATATAAGTGAGGTTTAAAGCAAACCACACATGCAAAAAATAAAAAAAGCAGACTCTGCAAATTTGCTCGGCACAAGCCAATTTCTACTGCCGATCTTCTGATGACCGAGATAATTTTGTTAAAGGGCTAAAAGGAAAATCTCTCCACCTTTGTGAATACATTGATCTGGGCTCTCAGAATCTTTTCCTGAGAGGAGGAATACCATTATACTGATGTGTAAGTTGAGATATTTTGCAAAATGTGCTGAGTCTACGTTTTGCAGTCTATTATTGCCTGGGTTTGGAAATGCGGTCGTTTCTCTGATGTCAGATATTTTGAGCAGGTTTGTAACCTGCCAGTCCTCCCCGAGGTGGGCGAATTGTGGAACTGTAACTGCCCTGCAGTGAGAGCAGGAACCTGGCAAAGATTTGGCTTGAACTGGAGGTGGGTAATACCGTATGATTCTTTCATGGTTCTGATACCAGCTTCCCTCCTCTCAGTGCCAGTGGGTACCGGTACAAATGAAACTTGTTGGCGAAGGAGTCCATGGAAATTCAGGAAAGCCAGGATGGTCCTGAATGGGCTATCTGGGTCTGTTCATGTTCAGGATAGCCCCCGTCCCTCAGTGAAATCACAGTCTCCTGCAACCCTGGAGGAGGTAAGTGTTCTTAAGAACATTTGAGTCTCTAGGTTATTAACTCTGGATATTGGTTTCAAGAAAATCCTTCCCTCATAAAATATAACAGGAGAGAGAAGACAGCAAAAAAAAAAATTTGATAGCAATATAGGAGAGGTCGATCATAGAGAAAATGTTATTAATTATGATGCATTTGAAAAACATGTTAGAATAACCAAGTGGAAGAAAAATGAAGGAGAAAGAGTCTACATGAGTATGGGAATTAACAGAAAAAGAGCCTTGTAGTCATTAACTTGTATCTGGCACAGCTGGTAATTCAAAAGATTTACTTCATATGTTAGAAAACACGCTGACTGGTGGCTAAAGCATGGGACAAAGTGGGTGTTTGTTGTTTCATTTTTTTATACTGCTGTGGTCTGTGCTTTTTTTGTGTTTGGACAACTGGAGGATTTCCGCTTAACCTATGAGCTCTCTAATTCAGCAGGACGGAAAAAATCAAAGCCTTCAGCATGACTTGGCCAAACCTCCTGACTGTGCCAGGTGTCAGTGCAGCAGAAGGCTCTGGGCCTGTGCAGATGCAAACTTGGAGTGTTGCAGACATGATGCAGTACCAGCACCTTGATGGCAATGAAAGTACATATGTTTTTATCCCTTAAAAGAGTTTAAGCCTTCTGAATTGTTGGTTCACTAATTTTTATGCACTACATAATTCCTTTTCTGCCAGGTGCTCAGGTCCGAAGTCTCTGATCTTGGGTGGTGGTGAGCGAGCAGATTTATATCACAGCATGGGGTGTTGAGCTACTCAGACATGAGGATGTGCCTTCCATGCACAGGGGAGGGGTGAGTCCGCCTATTTTTCTGAGCACAGTTTCCTTCTGAATCACATAATCCTCATCCAGCAGCCTTGAGTGCTGTGACTAAGGCTCATGAGGAGACCAGCACTAGGACTACGCAGTGCACAAGGGCAGGCTTTGCTGGGTCCTTAGTAGAAGAGAGCTTTGTAAGGTGAGAAGTAGGGCAAACAGCTAAAATGTTGTAGCTGAGAGGTGGTCATGCTATTCTCCATGCTCTTTGTGTTGAAGGGTGTTGAAGGGTGAAGGCCACCGGTTTTTTTTGCAGGAAGATAGAGTTGCAAATAA
>VZTV01094286.1:0-87351 GCA_013400875.1 Anhinga rufa
AATAAGACATACCTGATACTTAGAGAGGAAATACACCTCAAAACTTCTCACTAACTCTCAGCCTGGCAGAGGTGAGGTGCTTGGTTCTGCAGTAAACCAGAAGGTTGGCTGGTAGCAGCACCTGCTCCAGGCAAGAGTGGCAGGGCTGAGATGCTGCGCCTGCGGCGGCTTCTTGGCAGCTTGTCAAGGTAAGAGAGATGCTCCCTACTCATGCAGGGCAATGTGTTGTGGAAAGAGGCTGCGTGGACATTGAAGCCCTGTTTTCTGAGAGGTGAGGTTCCTGTAGCGGCAGTTTCTGTGCTCTGGACTGCATTGCAGTCGGGGATGTTGGAGAGACTTTAATGATGGTTATATTCCCTGTGATGGTTCACTTGGACCTTTTGAGACGTGATGGGAGTCTGCTCACCATTAGCTGAACATTGTGATCTACCAGCTCTGAACTGTCTGCTCTTCCCCCAGAAAGCCTCCACATATGCTGCTTCTGCTCCTAGTCTTACACTCTTTAATGAATTAAGAAGTTTTTCTCTGTGCATACTGAGGTGTGTGGGGGAAATATCTCAATTGCAACAGGTGCTTGAAAACATTGCTGCCTGCAGTAGATGATGAAAGTAAAACTAGCCAGGAGGCAGACTGAAGACGAGAGAGATCAGCAGGAAGAGACCTGCAGCCCTCTTTGCAGATATGCCTAAATTATAGGCTTTATTGGCTTGTATTGTTATAGCTATGTTTCCTGGTAGCCCTTTCCTTTGGACTCAGTCAGTATCTCAAGTCGAGGCTTCAGGGAGCAGGGATTTCTAGCAAAGGGCCATTTAGCATTCATGCAGCAGCTCTCTTCAAGTGCCCCTGTGCCAAACCCTGCACAAAACAGGCAGCTTACATGCCAAGGGAGTGCATCCCCATGTTCTTGCATTTGTTTGAGAGAAGAACATCTCTGCCCTGAGAAAATGCATCCCAGCCTTCGCACGGGGTCTCCTTGTGTACTTCTGTGTGTGTCCTGTTACTTGAAGCATTTTATGCTCTGTAACAGAGACAGGCCTTTTTAAGCTCAGCCTGGGTGTTAGCAGCTGGGATGGGAGGAACACATCTTGTTTCTTTCAAAACACTTGCTTGTACTTGCACGCTCTGAGACCTATCAAGTCCTGATGGTTGCTCTTTAATTCTGGATAACAAACTTCTTTCCCCACAACCTCTGTGTGTAAGCATAAGCCAGGACTATCTGTCAGGGGAAAACCACCTGCTCTGGGTCACCAGAGCTTCTCTTTCTCGCACAAGGACACCTTGCATGCATTATACTTCTGAGTTTCTGAGCTGAGGTAGGTGAAAATAGCTTAGTTGAGTGTGGGCATGAGTACATTTTGGGGGACATTTCGAGAACATTCCAGTGCTTCTGACATTCAGCCTGTTCTATGCACTTGGTCTCTTTGTCACTGCAATGTGGCACCCAGAAAGCCACATATATATTGTGTCATCCTTCATAAAATCTAGTTTCATTTGAAGCTGGAAGCAGAGAAGAGTTGGGTTTTTTAGGACACAGGCTCTGGGATGTAGTAGGTGGCTTTTCCCCAGACTCCCTGCTGGCAGACAGAAGGTGCTGCGGCAGTAACTTGCCCATCAGGACCTTCAGATGAGTAAACCAAGATGCTCTACAGCAGGTTTAAAGACGTCTTCACTAAGGGCCACCCAACTGTGTGCTTTCCTTACTTGGGTCATGAGGTATAACCTGGCTTGCAAAACCCTCCTGACAACAGATAGGAGCATCCATTATGTGGGATTTAATCTCTGTGCAGCAAAAATCCTCTCTGGGAGTAGGAGATGTCAGTTATAGTTTGACAGCTAATAGCCTGGCTTTGTTAATGTGACACAGCATAGAGGAAACTCTGCTTTCAGGTTCTGGCTCGAGTGTGTAATGCACATTTGGAAAATGAATTGTGATTTATGACAAAGCCGGTATAACACAGCGTGACTGCACCATTTGGCTGCCTGTGTACGTACTCATCTCCTAGGGTTTCTTTATAACTTCTCAATGTTTTATTTCACACTCCACGTTCTCCTGCTGAGCCTGTCACCTGGAAATTAGACTCTGAGGGGGCTTAGCCAACCAGAGTCAATTGATGCCATTCCCAGCCCATTTCAAACAGTCTGCTGGTCACCACACGCTTTTACTACAGCCCTCATAAACTACATCTGAGCTTGCAGCAGCCTGTGAGGAAGGGATGTCTCATCTGTTGTATGGAGGATCCCTTGCCTGGGTTTGAAGCTAAGTGAATGAGCCCATCTCTCTGCATCTGACCTGGCTGTGACCAACATGGAGGCCAAGCTCCTGGAATCCTTCAGACTCATGTACTTCTGCCTTGCTCTGTGCCATGTCCTTGTTCTAGCAGGCTTGCTTGTCTTGTTATCCAGCTTAAAATACTCATGGGCCAACTTCTCTTAAGAGAGACCAGAAATCTGGGTCACTGCTCATGGGCTGAAGTGTGGAATTAAGTAGCACTTGTTTGATAAGCTTGCTCCCTATAATGAGGAAACATTCCCGGTGTGATGTGAAAGGTGCCTTTGAAGCCTCAAGAGATTCTGGAGAGAGGAAAAATGGGGGAGGGGAGGGGAAGGGAATCTAATCCTAAATTTAATTGGTATTAAGAACTTGCCTTTTGTCTGTTAAAATTCTGCACCAGTGTCGTAGCTGTGCTGTGATTATTGCAGGAATGAGCAAGAATTCCTGTGTGTTCAATTTGCCATCAGCCTTGGATGTGTGTGTCGGTTCCCTCTAATTATACAGATCAGTAGTTTTCCTTAGGGATTGATCATATTTCAACACAAAGGCACTCAAAGTGCATTTGTGACAATTTGCCCATAAACCAATGTGGCCTCCTCTTATAGCAGAGGCACCCGCAGTTGCACGAAATTTCTGCATGTCCTTGGGTCTCAGTGCACCCTCTGAGGAGACAGTCACAGCTCCAGGGGAAGCACGGAGGCAGCTTTGTTCCAAAGAAAACCTGGCTGTTACCTTTCATGGGAATTCAAGCCTACAGCCATAGCTTTTTGAACCTCTCCAATACTCTGGCGCTGTCCTTGTCCAAGGTCCAGGTTTGGCCAGCAGGCTTTTGGCTGTTGACCACTAAAGTCAATATCCTCCAGACTGAGCCCAAGAAGCTTTCCCTTCCTCTTGAAGTCTGCACCATTTTTGTTTCTTTGTAAGTGTTAAATGTACCTTTTCAGAAGTTTCAGGCAGTACTTTGCAGAGAGGCATGAATAAGGAGTGTAAAGTGTGAGTTCACCAGAGTTCATAAAACGTTTGCAATTCCCCAGTCGTCACTGGAGCCAACGTTAATTCAGGATCCTAAACTACAGGCCAAGTTTTAAAAGCTTGTGCATGCACAAAATAGTACTCATCTTTGATCATCACATCCACCATCTGACAGCTGAATTGTTTATCCAGTGGGGAAAAAAGCTGTAATTTTTATAGCCTGCTATAGCAAATGTGAACTCTGACTATAGACAGGGCAGCCTTAAGGTATCAGAAGTTTTATTTCTGTGTTGTAAGTCAAGAGAAATTATGGAGACAAATGGGTTTTAAGACTGTACTGTGTAGAAGCAGAATGCATGGGGACAGAAGAATATCTACAAATTGCAGTGATCTAGTATCTCAGAATAAAGCTAGCACTTCTTTTACTCCTGCACAGGGATTTTATTGCAAGTTGGTCTCATTTTCCTGCAAGATCTCTACCGCAATTTTCTTGGCTCTTGCTATGACATGTCCAGCTCCTGAAAAGCTTCAGAAATGAATTCACTATGATTCAACATCCTTACCTTCAGAAGTGTGGAGTGAGTCAGGGTGTCCTATTTGATATGACCATATGAACAATTTGTTAACAATGGAAGGGTTTAAAGTTTGTTTTTCCAGGTAGAAAAGCACTCTTCAGATTTTATCAGCCAGCAAAAATTTGGCTCTTCCAGAAAATCATCTTGGTATTAGTTTAGGAAGTATGAGACCCTTGTTATGAGGTCCTTCTTATTGCAGAACTCTTACTACTTTTATTTTTCTGGAATTTTATTTTGAATGGTGGTCTTTATGCTGTTTCTGTAAGTGTAGATGACTATACAACCCCACTGTAAGACTGGAATTCTACATGGGCTTTAATTTTCAATCGAGGACCAGGAGATGTGTCAAGGTAGAGCTGAGTAGGCTTACATCTGGGTGCTTCTTATTTAGAGAAAAGGTAGATGAATGCAAGTGGCAGAACTGATATGGAAAACTGGGATGAAAAAGTGAAGACCTGTGTGTGCCTAACTCCTGGTGGAAGGGAGTGCTGGGCACAGCATCTGCTGCCCATGGAGGAGCTCCACTAGCACCCCTTGCCTGCTGCTGTCACTTGGCTAAGGAAGTGATGGGGCTGCAGCACTCACTTAGGGTTTGGGTTGCCCCGGGCATTTTTGTGTGTGCTAGGCTGGAAGGAGAGGTTATGGATGGTCAGTTAGCTGGTTCTTGCCTTGCCCTATTTCCTGAAGAAGGTCAATGTCCAGAGGCTTCCACTCCCTTGTGCAGCCTGGCATGTCTTCTTGAGAACTGGTGTTCTGAGAATGTGTTTAGGACTACTGGCCTCAAAATCCTCTAAGATCTGAAAACATCAGCATTATTGCCCAGAAAGGGAGATGGAGATGATTTGGGCAAAAGGCCCTTACACTGTTCTGCCTTGCAGCAGCATCCTTCTGACTTTACAGGCATCTCCTGAGTAGGGATGTCTACAGACACTAATATATGAAGCTCTGCAGCTTAGGGCTGCACAGGCTTTTCCTTTTACCAGACACAATAATGATATCTGTATCAAAGTAGGACCCCACATCACCTGCCTTGAGCACTGTTTGAACCATGGTGCTGTATTTCCTGCATGTGCCTGTGCTGCAGAAGATGATACGCTTTGGGGTTGTGCAGATGTGTTTAACTAGCTACCTTTGCTTTCCCTCTGCTAGAGAGTCTGTAGCTTTGAACTCCACCCCCAGTTTACTTTCTGTGTACAAGGAGTACAGCTTCAATGAGTGGGATTACTCCAAGTCTTGTTAATTTAGGCACAATTCTAGGGAGCAATACTTCTTCTTGCATTGGTTTTACTGTATGTTTTATCACAAAATACTGCAGGCTACAGCCATTAAGCAGCACTCTAAAATACAGTATTTGAAGGTAGAGATATACACATCTTAACATCTGTCCTAGAAGGAGCTGAAAAAGCACGTCTGCCAGAGGCTCTCCTGCTGTCAGCAAGCAGAGGGCTAGTCTCATGTACTGGGCCTTAGCTAATCACACAGCCTAGCTGCATCGGGTGCTGTGACGGTGAAGGGCCACTGCATTACTCTCTGCACATGCCCCCAGTATAATACTCTGTACTGCTTTGTGGCAGCCTTGGGTCTGCTGGACCCAAATCTAGAGCACACCGAACCGTTGTGAGGTCCCTGTGGTACCACTGTCCTGCTCTACAGCATGTCCTCTTGTGTAAAGTACCCCACTTGCTGATCCACCGCTGCTGACGATGCCCCACGGGACTAAAAGAGGCTGACTCTGCCTCCTGGGTATCCCTTGGTCAGGCATAAATCCCTCTTCGTTCCTGCTGTGAAAGCAGCCATCAGCAGCAGCAAGGACTTCTGCAGGGTCTTGATGCTGCCTGCCTCAGTGTTGCCTTCCGAACACGAAACACTGGGGGACCTTTATTGCATTTCTGCTCCAGTGGCTTCGAACAAAAAAAGCTTTGTGTTTGTGTCTTAATTTTAATGAAGGCATGTTTTTGCCCATGCTGCAGTCAGGAGACCAACAAAGAACAAGCACAATAAGACCAAATGGGCCAGGTCCTTCCTCCCAGATAGCATTTAAATGCAATAAATAAACAGAGGCTGTTAAAATGCTTTATGCGCCAGAGAGCATCTTGCCAGCTTGGCTCCAGAGGAGGCCTTCCCTCCTGCAGGTCCGGGGAGTCAGCTGAAGGGACAGGAAAGTTTCACAGCAGTGTTCACAATCCTTAAATGCTAACAGAGTTGTCACTGCTGTGCTTAAATGCAGCTCTTGCTAATGAGATGGAGCCACGCTTTCTCCAGACAGGTCTTTTCTCTCTGCCACAAATCCATGATGCTATTTGAGATTAATGAAAAGGCCTGATCGGGGGGGATGGGACGACTCATGTCCTCACTGGGATGATGCATGGCCTAATCAAGCCTGTTCCTACTGAGAGTGACCCTGGTAAGCCAACTTCTACCAGAACACCAGTAGGTGTTTCTAGGAAGTTGGAGCAAAACCTGAACTGACTCTCTCATTTTGTGACTTCCAAGTCACCTGAGGCACACTGAGACAGTGAAACCTGCAGACGAAGAGTAGCAGGGTCATATTTTTCACTAAAAGACATGTTTACTTCTCTGGGACTCTTCAGCTGGCTTAAAACCAATTAAGCTAAGCTGAATTTAAAACCAGGCAGAGTTACAATGCAGGCTGCCTTTTGGGAGGCTTTAAGGTAGACCAGCCTTTCTGCATGGACCTGCTTTCAAAACATCTGAAATCAGCCTGGACCAGAGCATGTTTTCCTTGTGTTCACATAACTTGGGTCTTGGGTCTTGCAACAGAAGTCATGGGAGTAGATTAATTCAGGACCTGAGGCAGTGGCAGGAAGACGTGCCAGGGGAGGGTTAGGTTGGGTATTAGGGAAAGGCTCTTCCCCCAGAGGGTGGTGGAGCGCTGGAACAGGCTCCCCAGGGAGGTAGTCACAGCGCCCAGCCTGGTGATGTTCAAGAAGCACTTGGACATCACCCTCAGAGCCATGGGGTGAATCTGGGGCTGTGCTGTGCAGGGACAGGAGTTGGACTCAATGGTCCCTGTGGGTCCCTCCCAACTCAGGGCATTCTGTGATTCTGTGATTGCATTTTCATGAGCTCTGGTATGAATGAGAGGGACAATGGAACTGGGACAACAGAGGGGAAAAGGCAGGAATAGCGGAGAGGCGGGGAATGCACATCAAGTAAAGTAAGAAAGTGCTTGTCAACCTTATCTAACAGAAAGAGAGGAAGATGTCTGTGGGCTTCAGCAGGATCAGCAATGGGCAAGTAATGTTGGAAAAAGTTCTGCAGGTGAAATATTTGGCAGCTGGAGGCATGGCCTGGCCAGGAGCCTTCTGTCAGCACTGGCAAGAATTGGGTGTGCTGACAAAACTGAACTTCTTCTGAGAACAGCTGAGGAGGGTGTTTGAAAAACATGCATTTCTCACCTAAAGGACGAGAAAACTCATCCAGGATGGTAATGGCACTATGGAGGGGCAGATGGACAGCCAGAGCAACCTTTGTGTCTGTTTCCAGCCAAAAATGGTGCTTTGAAAAAGTGTCATTATGGAGAAACAGTAAAACTATTGAAGCATGTCTCCTTCAGGGGATTTTTCTGACCAGCCTGAGTGGCCACCGCATCTTCAAGCAGGAAAAACTAAACAGTAGCAAAATACTTAGCCAGCCCTGCTACGCCACTGAAAGGTGAGGGGTGCTTTATAATGAAAGTTAAAGCCCTGCGGTCCTGTACTTTGACTTGGCATCTGTCAGTGCTTTCTTTGTGCTGCCAATGGCTTAATTAATCCCTTTTATTTTTCTGGTGCCATACAATGCAGCCTGTTCAGTAATTGTGTAACTGCTCTGCTTCTTTCAGATGGATGGGTACCTGCTAGCAATGGTGTATAAACCTTCCCCAACACAGAGCATCTTGTCCCAGGCCATCCCCATCAGAACTAGGGAATTCCTGTGTGAAGAGGAGACACTTGGTTTCCCTGTTTGATAAAAGCAGAAGACGCATTTGCATCCTGGAGGTATTACTGGAACCTGAAAGGGCTGCATATGGCAGGGCTCTCTGACCTGTTTGTCTTGGGGATAGAGCCTAAAAGCTAGGCTGGCTATGGGAAACCACATATGGGCTCCTCTGCCTCTACATCTTCCTACTCAGGAACCCAGAGACACAATATGTGGGGGGACAAGAGCACTTTGTGGCTGGGGAAATCCTTGCACAGGTGCTTCCTAGTTCTCCCTAAGGAACCAGTCTCACATTACAGATAGAGTGTGTTGCTGGAAACTGGAGGAGTGGGACAAAGCTTGAGAAACTCTGCTTGGCCTTCCACATTTTCTGTAAAATAGGGATGCACTGAAAGCTACTGCTGCATTGAGCTACATATTGGTGGTTCATGTTCAGCAGCATCTGGGAACCTACAGATAACTGGGCCCTGGAGCTGTAAAGCTTTCTGAGCAGCTCTCTTGTGCTAAGGCTCGTGGAGGTATAGCATGCATGCTCCTGTACATGTATGGTTATAGTAGTTATAGTAGGTGTGAATTTTAGGTGGTCCAAGGAGGGCTCAGACCTAGACATTTATTTTTCTTCTTGAGATAGCAGGTGTGCCGCTGTCCTCACAGGCTGGAACAGTAGCTTGGAGGCAGCTTCTCAGGGACACATCAAAGCCAATAAACCTTGTATTGGAGAAAAGAGTGGGCTGTGTTGAGTGTGGGCTTTTTAAGTAAAATCACTTCAAATGTATCCATGGTTTTTTGGTGCTAAAAAAAGAAAAACAGATTAGCATCTCCTTGCCAGTTTGAAATTATGGACTTTGCGCTGGGGACAAGACTGCCAGACCACCTTTTTCTATTTATCGCCCGTACCAATTTCCTTGGCCTTTAAGAAGCAAGACGGGTAATCTGAACATTGTAATTACTCTGGAGGTTACCAAGGCACTTTCTCCACCCCACTGAAAATTGTTGTGAAGCCTGTGCTGTAACTAAACCTTCTTGCAAAAGCTAGGCCAAATAATACTTTGAGGTGTCTACCGTGCTTATGCGTGAAGGCCAGGCATGAATTTTGTGCTTCAAAGACAGCCAGGCTGCGGTTAATCATATGCAGTTCCATATCTCTTTTTTTTCCACCTTCCTCCCAGCCCTTTATTCTCAGAGTTGTTAGGCAGCTACTATTCCTGTGTGATGGGAGTAGTCATGCCAAAAACATTTCCGTGAAATTACAGCTGTAATCTCTTCCTCACCCAAGCATGCCATCCTAGATTTACCATTCATGCCAAGCCAGATCTGGGAGCATCCCACATTCTACATGTCATGGAAGAAACCCACCCCCTTTCTCATACAGCTCTGCAAGAGTTCTTCCCTGCTTTCATTGCTGCCTGAGTGTTGAAGGCTACAGACTCATGCTCGGGGGGAAAATGGCAGAGGTGGGGGAACTGGGCCACAGAGAAGCTCTGCTGAGCCCCACTTTCTCTGCAAACCCTGGAGTGCATTTGTTTGCATGGCTTTCCAGCCTTGCCCAAGCCTTTCTTTCTGTGGAGACAAGCCTCACTTTCACCCAAGCAGGATCATCTTCCTCACTGGCCAACAGCCATCGCCACCCTTGTGCTGAGCCCACCATGCTGGCGAATGCACAAGCACTGACCATCCATCCTCTGGATGTCACTCTTTGCTGCTGTGACTGGGCTTGTGTGTGCACGGCCTCTGGCTGCGTGGCCTCATCTAATTTGTTTAGCTGGCACTGATCAAAGGAGAGGCAGCAGGAACTTACCCATGTCATTCTCCTGTAATCTTTGGTTCTCTCACAGCAGCTTCTCCACTGTTCCCCAGACTGCTGCCTCTAAATTCAGGGAATGTTGGTTGTACTTGTGGGCTACTGTGCTTGATGCCTTCTGCGCTATAAAATGATGGGTGTTTTTCACTGTCTTCAGAGCCATAAATCTTTGGTGCTGTACGTGAAAAACCATGGCAGCTGCCCTATAAATAACAAGCCAATGAGGCCTGGGGCTAAACCCGAGAAGGCAAACTGGCTGGAGCTCTAAGCGTGGCCGGTGGCACGTACCAGATGTATCCCCAGGTTACCAAGGTTAGGCTGTGAGTTGAAAAGGGTACGGGACATATTACAGACTGTATGCCTGACCTCTGTTAATAAATAGGAGAATCGTTGATCAAGGGTGGGAGTGTTGCACTGGTTCTGAAATGCAGCCGCAAATGCATCTCAGTATTTGCAGCCTGTTCTGAGCTGCAGTCAAGTGTGTTGAATGTGCTCCTTCAATAAAAAGGAGCTCCTCTAGTGCTAGGCAGTGAGGACTAAAGGGTTGAGCCAGCCCCAAGGTACCTGGAGCTGCTCTTCCATAGATACTTTTCTTCATTCCTTCTCTTCCTATCCCCTCATCCTGTGTATTTCCCTAGCACTTCAGTCTCTCATTCATTTATTATCCCAGCCCCCTTGAAGGCAGAGGGTGTGTTTCTTCATATCTGTATCTATATATAGATATATATATATATATATTCTGGGGAAACCAAATGCCTGGTGCATACCATGGTTCTGCAAGAGAATTGCAGACTATGACCTGATCCCTTCTCTCTGCCTCCATGTTCCCAGCTTTGTTGGAGTTGCTGTAGGGGAACAAGTTAACCTGAACCTTGCAACAGACTTTGGAAATATAGTGCCGTTATTGTTAATTTTTGTAGTATAGCTTTCCTGCTGATGTGCAGCATCCCTTCAAGGCTCCTCGTTGGCAGCAAGACTTTACAGCCTGTCCTGGGGCAGTAAGTGGGAGTTGATGGAGCACAGCATTTCCGCAGGTCTGTGGGGCTCCTCAGGATAAGAAAAGCTACAGTTAAAGTAAGAGGCATCTCAGGTCTAGGTGGGACTAAAGCACGGAGAAGACAAAGTTGGGCTGCTGCCACCTTCACTTCGGTGCCCTTTTGGTGTTGAAAGCACGCACGACACACTGGACATCTTTGTTCTCTGACAGGAAAGCCACAGCTGCACAGGTGGTGCCCCGTGCTCCGCAAGCAGACTGTGCAGAGAGGATGGAGTCCCTGCCGTCTCTGCTGAGGTACAAACACATGGTTTTTCTCTACAGAGATCCACTGTAGATAAGGTCAGATGGGTTCCAGGTCTTGAGCTTGCGGTTGTTGTGGTGCCTGAGCCATGAGAGCTTCTCATCTCTCTGATGGTAGCTCCTGCCCCCTGAACATCTCTTCTTGCTTCCACTAGGTCCTGTGGGAAGCCCTGCTCCTTCACTTTAATGGCAAGAGAATTTTCTGTCTCTCTCCTGTGGTTAAACCCAGGGAGAAGGAAAATGGTTGGTCAGAAGGGGTCCCCAAGGCTGTTGTGGGCTGTATCTCTCTCCAGATGATCTGTGTGTAGCACAGGAACACCGGGGAAAGGTGACACTTGGTGCAACAACGTGGTTCCTGCTGCCATTGCTTTCATTGCACTGGGCCCTTGGGGCAGGCATATTCTCAGAGTTACTTTAGGGGCTCCAGATGTTCCAGTAGCCCAAAGACTGCCAGTGGTGCCCAAACTGCCCGACAGGAGCTCTGTGAGTCCAGCAGCCACATGGGCTGCCACTGGTTGGAGAGTGCACATCTGGGTGCTGAGGCAGGGGTGTCCTGGCTGGAGGGTCCCACGGCTGGATCTGATGTTGGAGATCTCAGGTAGGCTGGCTTGGAGAACTGGCAGTCTACCTGGCACAGGGGAAGGTGGACTACAACCCACTGATGGGGAAGTGGACCACTTGTCAGAAATATTTTTTGCAGCACCAACTCCTGCTCCTCTTGAAACAATCCCCTGGGCAGCGGCTCTCATGGTGAGGTAGGCAGCCAGGAGATGTGAACAGGCAACTCTCAGGTGATGTGATGGGGAAAAGAAACCCTACACAGTTCTTCATGAGGCTTTTTTCTTAACTTCTTATGCATTTGCAGCTGAGTCTGTCTGTCTGCTTCTGCTATTCCACGTCTACACTTTTGTGTGCATGAAACCGAGGGAGGTTAACAGCAGGGAAGTTGTGTGCACTTGAGACCTTGTGCTAGAGTTAACTGAAACTTCTCCCTGTGGAAAATGCCTTTTTAAGCAAAACAAAGTTTGAGGAATTGATTTTTTTTTTCATTGATTTCTGTCCCCCACACAGATACTGAAATAGTGTATTAATAGACAAATATCCCTTCTTGCAAAACTTAATGTAGTTCTCTCATCTCTGGTAGTTGATGGAGAGGAGCAGAGTTTGCCTTAGCTCAAAGCCACGCAGTGAAAGCATTTCTTTTGCCTTCCAAGAGGCCTGTAGAGAAGCCGTGGTTGTGATGCTGTCAATATGTGAGTTTCCTTTCAGTGACTGGGGAGGAGGAGCTGCTGTCATTGCTGAAATACAGGTTGGACTCTGCCTGAGCCTAGAGAGGAGATGACCGAAAGACCAGGGTGGTTGCAGGGAACGTGAGCTGGTTCCAGCTGTTGTCATCCAAAGCAAAAAGGTGCCTTCATCCTCAGCCAAAGGCAGCTCGCTTCCCTGCCTGCGGGCCTCACAGTGTTGATAACTTCCCGATGCTGGTTGCAGAACGTGCAGGGCACATCTGCTGCGCTTCCTTGGGCGGGTGCATCAAAGCAGAGGCTGCGCTGGGATAAATTAGTGGTGAGCGTGTGCATGCAATTAGATGCCCAGCAGTTCTTACAGAGAAGGGTTCAGTTTTCTCACTGCCACATGAGGATGCCTCCCTGTGCTGTGGTGGTGCTCTGTGTGCAGCTGCCCGTGGAGGGGAAAGTGTGTTTGTCTATGAAGCCTTTCCTTTGCTGCTACAGAGAAGCAACTTCTGAGATGTGTTTTGTGGGGGGTTTCAATCTATCAGCCAGAGAACAAAGTTAACCTAAAGGGAGCTTGGTGGGGAGGGGAGACCACATCTCATTAAAAGTCAGCTGGAAAAAACTGTCCAGGATTAGACACATAATTTGTGGATCAGCTTATCGTGTCACTTAGCCTGCTTGAAGCCAAAGTGCAGGCGAGCATGTCTGTCAGCCATGGAGGGGAGAAATGGTGCTATCAAATACCCAGAGCTGGGGTCTGCACGTCTGTTAACACCTCCAGCAACAGGCAGAGGTACCTGGAGGCTGTATCAGCTCTGCCTTCCCTGGCACTTGACCCTCGCTAGAAAAATATTTGCGATGGTGGAGAGGGCAGGAGCCAGCGTGAAGCCTGATTTAATAGCTGCCCTAAAAAGGCTTCCAGGGAAGGGGTGAGACTTGTGTTTTCATGAATGAGGGAGGGTGGGCAGGGTCCATTTCTGTCCTACCGTGTCACGTTCCTGCAGAGCCACAGTGAGAGGTAGCAGGACAAAGCTTCAGATGGCAGCTTGAATGCAAAGGCAGTAGATCAAGCAGTGCAGCCTTGAAACAGAGAAGGGAATTTTTATTTTTTGTTGTTTCAAAACCCTCTCTCCCACCTCCCCACTGGGGATGTACGCATTCAGCAACATGGGAGATCTAAGAGAGCTCTTCAGTGACACTTGCTGGCAGGAAATCTCACGGACCAGTTCCCTCTGCCTTTCTAGAGTCCTCTTTGGTTATAGGCCCCCACCTTTTGTCACAGTCCACAGCTGTGCCCCAGTTCCAAGCACCATGGGTTGTGAGCAGAGGTGACATCCTGCAACTAGCTTGTGCTGTGCTTCCCTTTCAGAAGCGTGAGACTGGCTGCCCAGTCACGGACTCCACTGACACATAACCAAGCTCTGCATCCATCACTGTCTTGCAGAGATTTGCTCTCAGCAATAAATACGATTTCCTCTGTAAGAATTTAATGTTCAAGTTTTTTGGGGTTTGTTTGTTTGGTGTTTTTTTTTTTGTTTAAGAGTACAGCAGGCCAGAAAGGAGGGGAAAAAACCCAAACCCTAGGACTTCACAGCTCTGTATTGAGGGTAACTTTCTCGCAGTCTCACTGGAGGCTGGTATGGGATATAGTTCCCCGGTGCTTACTACACTTCCAGTGTCTGTGCTGGCTGGTGATCTCCAAGTGTGGTGTCCCCACACCCAAGAAAGCAGCAACGCTCCACTCAAGCCCTTGAGCTTGGTTGGAAAGAGCCTTATGGCTGGAAAGAGCCTCATAGATTGCTGGGTAGGAAGCAAGCACGCTTGCCATCATTTAGGTTGGAAAAGACCTTTAAGATCATAGAGCCCAACTGTAAACCTAACACTGCCAAGCCCATCATTAAACCGTGTCCCTAAGTGCATCTTTTAAATACCACCAGGGATGGTGACTCAACCACTTCCCTGGGCAGCCTGTTCCAGTGCTTGACAACCCTTTTAGTGAAGAAATTTGTCCTAATATCCAATCTAAACTTCCCCTGGTGCAACTTGTGCTTGTGGGAATTAAGTGTTCCACCTCCTCCTCACAGCTTCAAGCCACCGCCCCCACCAAAGCCAGCATTCCTGCAGGAGCGCTGGGGGCCTGCCAGGGAAGCGGCAGCGTGGGGAGTGCAGTCTGCAACATCCACCTTCCCCCAGTCTTAGACCTTGAGTTACAAGGCCAGCATCAGCAAGATGAAGTTGATGAGAATTGCTGGGCTGTTAAACCATTGCATCTGACAAATTGCAGGGGCATTTTCTTCCTGCCATTCTCCCTATGAACCCACCTCCTAAAAGGCCTTAGATGAAAGTTGCTCCAGGCTCAGTAGGAAAGTTTTAAGAGTTATCAGTCCTGGGGAGTCCTCCACAGGTGGTTTCTGAGTCTTGGGACCTGGGTCTGTCACTGGTCTCCTAACTTTAGTCTTGTTATGCTGCTGCTGTGGCTGAGCTCACTCTCCTGGCTGATTTCTTTCCTAGGGTGTAGGCTCACTTTGAGATCTCTGGGGTAAAAAGTGTATTTCTGTTATTCATTTATTGAAAATGTGAAGTCATGGGCAAGGACTAAGCTTGTGCTTATATACAGACAGCACTTTCATAGAGAGCTGAAGTCATCTGCTTTGCAGACCAGATTCAAAGGGTCCTCCCACATTCCTCCTGTCCTTGGCTGAGCCAGCCAAAGTAGCAGAGAAGACCCTCCTCAGTGCCCCTCCGCTGCCAGCCCCTGACACTGGAGAAAAATGCCGTAATAAGCACCTGACCGGGGAACCAACAAGCCTTTCCCTGTATATTGAAAACCTGTCTTTTAACAGTACCTGCCACTTCGTCTTCCAGCTATGCAGAGAAAAGGAAACTACATTAAAAGGTAAAGTTACTAAAGAATGACATTTATACTAAGGGAGAAAAAGAAAATGACTCATTCACTAAAGCCTAAGGGCAAAGTCAGTAGCTTCTGCATCTCAGCCAGCTCTGTTGGTTGACTTTAGAAGAATCCTCATAAACTCCCATTCTCTTTTTCAATATACTGTTTCTCCTATGCTGATTGACTCGTTTCCTGGAAATCTGTGAGCAAATGCAGCCTTCCAGTGTCATGTATCCAGGACAATTGTTTGGTGAAAGTGTGTTTTACCTGCACTTGGTGGGGTGGGATGGGTTCTTCATCACCAGCCTTGAAAGAGGCTGGAATATCAGGGGAAAATGCTGACACTCAGACCTGTCTGTGACACTTCAAGGAGCAATAGGTGTTATTTCTGGTTCTCATGTCAGGGTTTTTTGGGGGTTTGGGGGGGGGGGTTATTTTTCTTTATTATTAAAGCTCTCCTACAAACTTTGAGGTTTGTTTAAGAGAGTGGGCTAGAGATGGGATTCCTCCATGCCCACTGCCTTATTCTTGAGCTGCAGAGTGAGTTGTGTTGATGCACAGACTGGCTTTGAATGAAGAGCTGGAATGACTTGCACAGTTTTGAGATGCTGCCAATATCTCAGTGGCCACAGGGTTGGGACCTTTGAAGCAGTGTTCTTTGCAGTGGTGCTGGACAGTGTAATTTTGTCCTGGATGCAAGGAACCACGTTTAGTTCAGTGTAAGGAAAGGGCTGGGGGCAAGCTCATCCTCTCTCAAGATGACTTGAGCATCTATAGACATGGAGCTCCTGCTTAATTTTTCCATCAAAGCTCATTTCCTTGATGGTCAGACCTGCAGGGCATGTGGCAATAGCTGGTCCCTATAAGTGGATTGAAGAGCTAAGGTTTTTTTATTGGAAGATGTGAGCTGCATCTGAGTTTGGTGGTAGATTCACATTTGGGGGTGGGGGGGATGCAGCTTGGGATCCCTTCCATTGTGCAGAGGAGATGAAGGCTGTTTGATCCCATGGGGAGAGGAAGCCTGCAGGAGCTCAAGAAGAAAGAGTCTGGAAAAAAAAAACAAACAAACAACTATTTTTTTTTTAATGTTGAAAATGGACTTCTTGGAGGAGTAATTCTGTATAATGGTGTATGCTTGATTCTGTAGAGAAACGGAGGCAGGGCTGAACTGGGGACTTGGGGTGACATATCACATCTGTATGGTATCCAATTGATGGTTACTGCTTGCAGAATACAGCCATTCCCCTTCTTGTACTGTCTTGGTTATAGATTGGCAGGAGGCAAGAAAGCTATATCACAGAGTCTGAAAGCTCAGCAAAAAGCAATTGGTTTCTGATGCAGAGAATAATACAGGACGTTTGGATTTAGGATACAGATGATCCCCTGTAGTGCAAGATTGCATTTTTAACTATCACAGTAGCCACACGGTGATGAAATATTTCCAGTTCAGAGATGCCTGCTCTCAGCTGGTGTAAATCAGCGTGGATTCCTCCAAGGCTGTGATGACTGGTAACAGCTTAGGTCTGGCTTAGGGTTTTGTGTGCTGCTTGCATGTGTACAGGAAAAAATGGATAATGCTTTTTTCAGAAAACATGTTCTGCAGCCATGCAGAAACCCCTCTGCCAGGGGTTCTCATGCTGCTGAACAAGAGTAGGTGAGCTGTCTGGGCGAGGTGTTCCCCACCCAACCCATAGGATGCTGGTGGCTGTGCCCCCTGCACAGTCCAGCTTGGTGTCTGCTGCCGTTGCATCTTGGTCCCTCACCCTCCTCCGAGCTGCACAGTGGAGGAGTCTAGCCAAGTGGGTGACTCTTGGGGCAGTGCTAAGCAAATGTGAGCTAAAGACCAATAGGAAGTGATGCCTCTTTATATTGAAAAGCCTTCATTTCATTGCCTGCTCACAGGAAATCCAAACCTCCCAGTTGTGCTCCACTCCAAGCCCCCTCCTGCCTCTCCCTATCCCTGCCCTCATCTCCCTCCCTCTGCTGAGGTGAAGTGACTACACAGTAAATCTATTAAAATATTAATGCAGAAGACTGAAGCCCTCCACTAAAACATGTGGCCCAGAGAAGAGGTCATTTGTTTGTAGATAGTTAAATCAATACGTTGCTGAATCACTCTGCAAATTGAATCGGTTGCTGGGGAGAGGGAGCCCTGTGCAGTGTTAGCTGTTGGGCTCTCTCAAGCCTTGCTGATGAGAATGACTTGGAGCAGGCAGCACCGATCTGCAGCTGGCCGGCCGGCTGCTCAGGGGGACACCACATGAGGATGAAGAGCTAGCAGGGCCCCAAGCTCACGGTCTGTCCTGGAGTTGTATAACAGCCTATGCCTTGCTCCTCTCCAGCTCCTTGCCCTCCTGCAGGAAAGGCAGTCCTTCCCGCTGATGGCTTCAGGCAGCTGTGCGGCCCCTCTGGGACCATACAAGAGGTCCTCCCCATTTTGGCCGTGTTGCTTTGCCCCTTGGGTCACAGCAAGCACTGTGCTGCACGCATGTTCAGTCCTCAGCAGGACTGAGCCTGGTGCATTCTCCCCCCGATATGTGGCATATTTCATTATCTCCAGGCTTTCAGGTTAACCTCTGGGCAGCCCCACAATGATGGGTCATCAGATTTTTAGCCCGCAGGTATTTCCAGACTGTTATCTCCTTTAATCATAACTTGGCTGAGCAAGCCTTATTGAACTCTGTGAATCCCTCCACATAAATCAATCCCTCCAGACCCCGGTTGTGTGTTGTTAATCAGCTTTGAGCTTGCTCTGGTTTGTCAGCCTTTCTGGGAATGGCCTGCCACAAGCTCAATGCAATCCAGATGCAATTATCAGGTCCTATAGAGAGGAAAGATTACTTCCCTGCTCCGCGGGCTGGGGTCTGTCTCTGCACAACTACATCGGCCTTTTGTTTTTCTGCTGTATTGCCTTGCTGTGTGACAGATCCGGGCTAATCCATCAGTGAGTCATGCTTCATGCGGAGCAGAAGTATTGTTCAGAGGTGGTTCAAAGGGAAGGAGCGCTCTGCCTTGTACAGCTGAGCAGCAGACGGCAGGCAGCAAGGGTGGCCCTGGTCGACGCTGCTGCTTGCAGGTCTTGATGTGCAAGATTTTGGGGCTGCGTTTCTGCAGGTAGTTTGTGTGGCTGCAGGGTACGGATCATACGAAGGCTAAATTTCCTTTTGGATAAGTGCATTGCAGGTGTGTGCTTTAGGGTGAGGTGTCAGCAACAGGAACTTGGTTTAATGACTTGTATGATACACGTGTATCACACAAACGAAGGGCTGATACTGTCAAAGACTGGACCGAGACCTATGTCTGTCTGTAGGGAGCTGCCATGAATGCAAGGCAGATGCAACCCTCCTAGCAGGGGATGGGTGCAGGAATACGCCTGTACACTGCACGCATTTCTTTTTTTTAATGCTCTTTGCGGTCCAGAGAAGCTGCAGAGCCAACAGGAGCCCACACAGGGCTCGCCGCCGCTCCTCGAGGCAGGGTGGTGCTGGCATGCCATCCCCCTGTGAACCCCCAGCACTGCTGTGTGTGTGCAGGAGATGCTCTCAGCTCTCGCCCTTCCCTTGTGCCCTCCCCATGCACCTGAGCAGAAGCATCTCTGCAGGTGAGTGAGGGTTTGACCTGTGGAGCCAGTGGAGGAAGAGAAGGAGCAATTACCCCCACCAAGGTAGGACATGGAGGGAGCACCTCGGTAAATGAACACCTTCTAGGGGAACCATAAAGGACAGATAAAAGTGACTGGATAAATAAGGGATCTCGATGAAAGAAGGATGAGGCATGCCAGATACCAGCTGAGAAGGGCAGAGGGAGGAAAGAAGGGAGTTTGACAGCAGTGAAGTTTTTTGGGTAGCTTCTGAGGCGTAAAAGGGGAAGCAGAAAAGTCACTTCCAGAATCTCAAGCCAGTGCAGTCTGTACATGGGCAGTGTGATCTGCTCTTGAGAGCCAGCCAGCACCCTGGTACGCCTGGGTCCACGGTAATCTGTTGTCTCGCTAAAACAACAGCTCACTCGGGTGAGGGTGCCCAGGAAAAAGGTGACTCTGCTAGAGACACACCAGCCTCTCCAATAGCTCCCCATCAGCGGAGATGTCTGAGACAAAATGCAAAAATAAACCCCAGCAAAACAAAAAACCAAAAAAGGAAAAAAAAAATCAACACCACCACCACACCACCCCCCCCCCCCCCCCCCCGCCAAAAAAAAACAAAACCAAAACCCAACCCCCCAGAAAACCAGGTAATGCAGCTATTGAGATGATGAAGGATATATGGATATTGAAGAAATGCAATAGTCCAAGCCACAGATCCTCAGAAATGACTGCTGGGAGTGGTTATTAGGAAAGCAGGTGGAGTGTAACAGCCTCTGTGACTCTGCGGCTGCTCGGCTGTGGAGGCTGTGCTGGCTGAGCTTCAGCAGAGCACTGTGCACATGAGCTAGGGGCAAAAGCGTTGGCACTTGGGAAATAGCTCTGTTCTGACGGATTTAACGCATGTGCTGGGTGGGAGGGAGCGCTCTTGCGGAGTGAAGCAGAGGTCCAGGTTACGGCAGCGTGGCTGACCAGGCATAACTTGTGCTTTGAACTCGGCTAAGCTGGACTGGTGGCAATGAAGGGCATGGGAGTCGCAAATTAGGCAGATGTTTTTCTTCACTCTTGGAGAAAGGCAACATGACTAAAGCTTCCTAGCATCTAATTAATTTTCATTGACTCCCCACGAACAATTATCAGTGGTGCAGAGGGCTGTTAACTTTATCTCTGATCCAAGGCTTGTGGAAGGCAATATGAGCCTCTTTGTTCCCTTCAGGCTCTGGGTCTCGCCATAGAGATCAGAGTGTGAATTTAGCATCTGGAGCCATGGATCTTCTCACCACGCAACCAGATTTTGTAAATATAACCATTCATCTCTCTGTCATGTCTCACCCGACTATTTATACTCCAGCTGTCTAAGCTCCTCCCTTGTTTCCCCGAGATGCTTTAAAGAGGGATAGGTTATCTCTACTGTTTTCTTGCTTCGGGAGGTTTGTTTCTCTAACTAGTGAGTTTGATTTCACCTGCCCCCTGTAACAAGACTCACTGCAGATCTGAAATCCCCCTCTTAAGTCCTTGCACTAAAACCTTCCCTGCAGCCAGGCTGCGTTTACTACACGGCTTAGTTCAGGCAGCAAGCCAAAAACCTCAATGAATTTTTTTTTTCTGAAGAAGTTCAGCAGTTTTGTTGTCCAGCTCCCGAAAATTCAAGTAAGTCCTTTTCCTGAGGAAGCGAGGAGCCTGCTACGTCCCTCCCAAGCCATGGCTGCTTGACTGTTGACCCTGTATATCAGGATTTCTCTCCCTCACTCTACAAAACCAGACTGGATATCTCTGAGAAAAGGCTTTTTCTGGGCTATTAATCTTTCCTAACATGTGAAAGATTTTGAACCGCCTTCTGCAGCCTGCTTCCATGTCTGTCCAGAGCCTAGAAGAGCAAAGCCAGGTGAATTTACTTAAAGGCTTGTGGATTAAAGACCCGGAGCTCTGTGAGTCCCTGAACTGAGCCCCAGTGCCGGGGTGGGGAGGCGCACGGGATCTGAGGTCCTGCTGGTGACCGCGATTTGTGCGTTTCATACAGAATCCCTAAAAATGTGTGTACATGCAGAGCGGGGCAGGGTTGAGGGGGATATTGCTTTTACAGAAGAGTAACTTGCGTCACTGTGTGTTTCTAAGCAGAAGATAATCCTTTTCCAGCTATGCTGGTCCTAGGAAGTAGCTAGGCTACCTTCTGCTTTTGAAGGAACCTGAGACCTTTCTGGGCTGAGCTAATCTCAGTGACAAAATCACTTACCTGCTGCAGGAGGTCACCCCTGGGAAGATGCTGTAGCACAGGCATAAGCCAGCTGCCTCTTCACCTGCCTGGGCAGCGCCTGCCTTCCCCGAGCTCGGAAGAGCTCAGCCGCTGCATCGCCCGCTGCAGAGACGCTTCCCTTGAGGCATGGCCATGCTCTCAGGAGGATGCCTGTCAGTGTGAGTCTCTTTGCTGTCTCCTCTGACTAGGCAGGTAAGGACAAGAGCTGGATGAAGACAGCCTGCTTGTGGGAGCAGCGGTCACAGCGGCGTGTAGAGGAGAGGCAAGCTGAGCTTTCTCACATCTGCTTTCAGGGCTGCAGCTGCCCGGGACTGCCCTGAGCTCTGCATATTTTGCAGCGCTGTCCCATATGGGTCTCACCAACCTCTGGCCTGTGAACAAGCAAACCCATCCCCACTGTAGGGTGCCAAGGCAGTGCAGGGGACTATAGGTCTCTACAACAGGTTTGCTGCCTGGCAAGCTGGACCCATGTGGGTCAGGGGAAGAGGCGAATGATATCAACAGGGAAAAGCCCCTTTGCCAGGACCTCACACCTCCCTTGTAACATGGAGGTTACAATAAAGCCGGTGCTCAGGGGAGCACAAACCCACGCTTTCCTGGGGTTTCTCCTCGTTTCTTTCCTCAATTCATTCTTTGTTTTTGGTTCCTGGGCAAGAAAGGAGCCTGCACTAGGATGCCTGGAGGCAAGCAGGCTATTGTCCTTAAAACAAAGGAACTTTTCCTCAAATGTGGCAGCAACAATGCAAAGTGCCCGAGAGCCTTTACTTCATCCTGGACTAGGCTTCCTGATGTTTTCCAGGATGTCTGTCTGGTCTGACAACTCTGAAACTTAGGTTTTCTGACTCTTGTTGATTCCCCCTAGCAAGGCTCTGAGATCTGAAAAAGCTCTCAGGACCAGAAAATTAGTCAAAAATTACAAGCTATATGTCCCCTGTCCCCACTCGTCAAAAAAAAATTGCTGCAGCTGCCTTTGACAGGGCTCAGGACCAGGATGGAGCAGGAAACCAGAGCTGGTGCAGTGCATTTCCTCAATTCAAAAGGCGAGAAACAGTCACATCCAGAGCACAGAGCGAACAGCTCATATCGAGATGGAAAGGGGATTTCTGTTCATGTGCTGCATGATCTAGGAACAGAAACATCAGATGGATAATGGAGGCATATTGCAGGACTTCCCCTTACCTTCATCAGCACTTTTAGAAGTTTCTATATTTCATTTTTTGGAGAGAAGAGCAAAAGGAAAAAAATGCCTCATCAGTAAACAGGTTAAAACCCCAGCAGAACGTTTTTTTCCGTACACTGTCACCTACTTAGCTTGTATCTTTGCTGTAGACACCAGCCCTGCTGTATGTCAGACTGGCCCATGGGGAGAATGGAGATGCTCAGACACAACATGCAGTTGTCTCATCCATGCTGCATGGCCATGGAGACCACCTTCACTGGGCAGTAGAAAGAGCTCAGCCTCACAGCTTCTCGCAGCCTCCTGGGACAGTCCAGAACCAGAACTGGAAATGAATGCAGATGCTGCCACTGCCTGCTCACGTTATCCCAAAAATCCCAAACTGAAGAGAACTTCTTTTTCCTAGGAGGTACTGGCAATCCTCCAAGCACAGGGGGACCAGATGGAGCAGTAACACAGCTAAAACTAGGGGGGAGGAGGGGAGGGGAATATCTGTTAAGGAGCTGGCTTGAAAATAAGATCATGTAAAACAGCTGTTGCTTCAAGAAAGTTTTGTTGCTGATTCTAGAAAAGGACAGTATGGGGGCTGATGTAAAAAAATCAGCCCTGAAGACCAGATGTGTTTCGTCTGTCTTTTGAAAGGTTAGCGGGTCAAATCTAGAGACACCGAGGGGTGTATGTGGGGGTCCGTCTGCTGAGCAGCACAACAGCTCGTTGCCTGGCTTTCTCACAGACAGTCCTCTGGGCCAGTCTGTGGAGGCTCCGCGAGGCAGCGCACTCACCTCTGAAGCCTTCAGCATTCAGGATTGCAAACTCCTCCTGACACGTCTTCTACGCCGTGTCACCAGAGCTGACTCTTCTGCATATCGGTTCCCTCTGATGCAGATACAGGAAGACACATCATTAGGTAACCATTTATATAAGTGACCTGACATGGGTTTGCCTATTGAGATTTCACAGCTGTGAAAGCCCTGATGGCATCTTTGGCCCATGGCCATTGTCCCAGTTATCTACTGCATTACTCCAGCCGATTTGAACAGCCCTGCAGTGGTCATTGTCTTGCCCAGTCCACATCACTGTCCTGCTGAGATGAGCAGGAGCTCTGCCTCACATTTTCCGGTCAGGTATTTGCTTCTGTGGATTGCTATGGAGATGGAGGCCAGCGTGACGGGCATCACACAAACAACATGAGACAGTCTGTGTCCTGGGGGACTTGGTATAAACTCAGAGAGTGCACGCTCTGAAAGGCGTCCTGGGCACAGAATTCCCATTAACACCATCAAATAGTGCTGCTGTTTAGTGCTTTGAAAACTGATCTTACTCTCAGAGGCAGTGTTGAGAGGGGGGAGGAAAAAAGTCAGGGGGAGAGCAAGATGAGAGCATACAGAGAGCCCATTGCTGCTCATAGAGAACAGGAACCCAAGTGGCCTGGTTACACTGATACTTGCTGAATTTGTGCCTCACCTGCTCTTGCAGAAGCACGCCAGAATTTATCTTCCTTTCTGTAATGCAATGGTGTGTCTTACGCAGGACTTGCTATGTCGGTATGAAGAACGCGTGGCGAGAAACTTCAGGTTCAAAGCAACTCCTAGCCAGGATGCTAGGAGGGACTTGGGCTTAGAGCAGACCTGAAGGACATTGTTTTCCCCTTTGGGTGGACATAACCACCCGGCAGATCATGCACACAGTGAGCAAAGCTATAGCTCACAAGCACAACACGTAGCTTATGTAATTGTGCTGTGATGGCCATTGGCACAGGAGCGCGGATTTATGTTCCGGCGAATGTCTAAAACAGCGAGTGTAGGAATTTGGTCTCCTTGGTGACAAAACCAACCAGTGGAAAACATACAAAAAAAAGAAGCTAAAACTGTCCATGGACCTTGCTTTTATTTTCAGAGTGGAGGACAGTGATTTAGTCTGGCTCTTATCTGCTTTTGTATCCGTGGCTGGATAGCAGAGGATGCCTGGCTTAATTGTTCGGTTGTTCATGATGGATAAGTATCCTTAAAAAAAGAGGGCTCCAGTTTGCCATAGACAAAGATGAGCAAGATATCCAGGCTAGGGGGCCGAGTAGCAAGATAATCCTTCAGCTCTTAGTCACCTGGTTTGTATCTGACAAATGCAGCCAATATTGGTAGAAAGCTGCTTGATGCCTTAAGTGGAACAAGTTGCCTTTTTCCTTGCAAACAGGTAACTGGTTTCACCGGAGATTGCACTATGAGTTGACATTAATGGGAAAACCCTCAGGGGTTTTCAGAGTGGATGGAAGACTGACTGGAAGGACTCACACACACACACACACACACACACACACACACACACACACACGAAGCAACTCAAGTCATCCCAAAACAGGATCACCTAACGCAGGAGCATCCCTGGAGAGAATTAAAACAGGATCAAACCACCAGCTAGCTGTAACAATAAACCTTCCTTCCCATGAGAGGAAAAGATGCCAACACAGCCCCTGTGTGAGCAAAGAAAACAAACTGAAATGATCTGCACACTCAGCTCCTGTTGGCAGGTGTCCTTGGGCATCATCCTTACCATATTGTCTCCATCTCTAACCTAATAATCTATAAATAAATAATCTAATAATAATGCTGAATTTTGTCGTAAAGTATTTTTTGCACTTCCTGCAAAGCCTTAGATTAAAACCACCATTAATAAATATGTAGACTGCCTTCTGGGCAGGGGAAATGTCCACCACTTGTGTAGGAGCGTTCCCCTCCAGAGCCATGTGAGCTGTCACGGCCCAGGCTGAGCCACAGAGAAGAGGGAGCTGCCCTTTTATAAGGAATTTTAAGCCTCTTAGAGAAGTGATGGATCTTCAGATAGCAGAAGTCATCACCTTTCCAGCATGATGCAGCCATCTAGGTTCAAGCCAGACCTGGCTTTAGGCAGTTGCAACAGAGGGTGGATGCAAAACTGTAATTTTACTGAATAGTAGTGGCCTCTCTTACCAGCACAGACTTTCATGAAGGGCAGTAAGTGGTCTTTGACATTTTCACACTGGTTGGGAGCATCTTACGGTGAGTGTTTGGCTCATGGGGCTGCTGGTTGGAGATAAGGGGTTTGAGAGCAAGGGGTAGCTTTTACTACCTGCTAGGAGCAAAGCACTCCAACAACAGTGTGTTTCTGACATCCTGGATATGCGTTTTCCTTGGATCTGGTGCTCTTAGTTTAGGACTACTCTGCTCAGTGCTTTCTGGAGGTGACCATGTGTTCAGACCGCTGCTGGGCTCAAAGCCACCTGCGTGCCCAGAGCGCAGCACCGTGTCCTCAGCAAGCTCTCCTGCGAAACAAATGCCTTGACAACGCCAAATCAAAACATTTTTTGCTTCAGCTCAACAAGCTGGAAAGAAAGATTAGGTTTCCCAGGTGGAAAATTTCCCACAGAAAATATTGGAGCCCTGTTTTCTTTCCGATTAATGAATGTTGTGACCCTCTCTCCCCAAGTTATTCTAGTAATGCCCCAGGATCCTAATTAAGACTGAGCCCAGCGGCTCTTGGCATTGTGCAAACACATGGGAAGACTCCAGCCCTTCTCTAGAAAGCTTCTCATCTAGTTTGGTTTAGGCAAATGCATCCATTGAAAGTTTTTTTTTCTTTTTTTTTACTTTTTCAACAGTGCTACAATGGAGGCTTTCATCTCTACCTCTTGTGTGTATTCCAATGTCATGCCCTCTGCTTTCAAAGGCTTAGGTTTGCCTTTAATTGCGTTGAGAGCCTTTGTCTCTAAGCCTTTAATAATGGATTTTTTCTCCTCTGCCAAAAGAAGAATTTTGTTTCTTTGCTGGCTTTTCTTCTAAAGCTAAAGTGACAGTTCCCTCTTCTCTGTAAGATTTACAAAGCTTATCTTTTAATTTTCAAGAGCCAAACAGCAAGGCACCGGGGGGGGGGGGGGGGGGGAAGAGGAATAAAACGTCATCATGCCTTTTAAACACTGTCGCTAGGAGAAGGCTTAATGATCTAGAAATACATAAACTGCACACTCTCAGGGTTGCTTCAGTTTAGTTACGCTGAACTGGTGCTCTTGACAGAGACCTGCCAAAGGATGGAGCTGGGGAGGCCAAAGCCAACACTTTCTTGCAAGCCTGGCCCTGATGAAGCTCCAGCTTCGCCATTCGGAGGTCAGGGGGATGCTTGAGCAGCGCACTCACTGCCGTGCCATACCCCTGAACACCCGTGGCAGGTCCCCGGCTGCTGCACGGTGCTGAGACCATCTCTTCTGTCTGAGACTTTGGATGAGTCTCAGACATCCAGACGGCCAGAGACAGAGCATGAAGTCACACGCTGGGGCGCTTTTGGAGGGGAGATCCGAAAGTGCTCAGCACTGGCTGTAGGTCACGGTCCCCTTAGACACAGTGTCGTTCCCAGATACTAGCTCAGGTGTCTGTGCTAGTGTTGATGGAGCGTGCTTGTTAGTAGAGTAAAACCCTTCCAGGGATCAGGGCTGTCCTGCGCTTGAGGGGCTGCTCTTCAGCAGGGTGCAGAGAGCCTCTCTGTGCATTTTGTGCCAGGGATAGGCAGTGGCAGGAGACTGAGGCAAGGGGCTGTCAGGCACTTCGCTTCCATGGGAAAAAATAACCTGCAGTCAGCTTGAGGGTTGATTGTGGTGTGAGACTTGAGCCCATCTTCAAGTATTAGAAACCAGAAAGCAAAGGCAGATCCCATGTTCTTTCTGCTCGGAACTCACTGTTGTCACGTCATGCCTCATGGCTTGGAGGATTTGCCTCAGTGCTGGGGAGGACGGTCCTGGGAGCACAGCCAAGACGTTCCCCAGGCTCTGTGGGATGAGGTGGAACAAGGTGCTCTTCCAAGCTATAAGTATTTCTGCCCATGCCAGTGCATGCCTGTTGTGCAGGAAACACAGGTCTGGAGAGGGGGTGTCTTTCTACTGAAGAATGCAATAAATTGATTAAATGGTTTCATATTGATTGAACTCTGCTGACTTACCCTGGCTGAGGAGCTGGTGCTAGAGCAGGTCTTCCTTTCGTGCTGGCTGATAGTGTGAGTTGCTTGATGAGTTTTGCTTGGGATATGACAACTTGGAGCAGGAAGGAGTCACTTTGCAGCTAGTTCGTGGACACTGCAATAGGAGAGCTAGCCTTGAAATGAGTTACAGTAGAGAAGAGCTGAAAAATAGTGTTTTCCAGATGGTAGGAAGCAATGCTGCTCTGAAACTCAGGTTTGGGGCTGTCTCTGACATAAGCAAAGTTTCTGATGAGCAGGAAGGTCCTCTGCTGCTGACTGCACAGTGTTCCTAGAGACCCTGCAGAATGTCCTTCTCTGCCTTGGGAGAAGTCCGTCAAACCTCAGCCACCACGCATGAAACATTTCAGCATTAACCTTGCAGCATTTTGTAATGAAAGTGTCTAATCCCAAACTGTGACCATCTCTGGAGCATGCTGTGTGGCTAAGTGCAGTGCACATCTTCATGCAGGGTGCAGCAAGTGCCGTGTTTAACAGGAGCCCACCCAGCACTGCCAGCACTGCACACCCAGAAATCACACGGGAGGCTGAATCTTCAAAACTGCGGCATTCCCAGTCCCTTTCCTTGCTTCTAATTTGAAAGGGGCACGTGAGCATTTTTCTCCTAAGCTTCTCTCTACAATGAAAATGAAAACATTAACACGTTTCACTGCAGGAGCCATGGGTCGTGCTGCCAGGGGTTGTGTGCTTCGTTCCTCCAGATTGCCAGTCCTCAGCCCTGGCAGTGAAGGACTGGTGGAGCAGAGCGCCCCAGCTCCTGTTTGAGGGTATTAACCCAGGACAGGAGTGCTGGGCTGAACGCAGGATCATGGAGGCTTCGTGCCATCCACTGCTGGGTGCAGCAGAAGGGAAATGGCTGCCTTCCTACGTGCAGCTTGTTTTAACATCGTGCATAGATGGTGAATATGTCTTGTTTCTTTCAGCAAGACCTTGCATCCGCTCCTGACTCCGTCTAGGCTGATACTGCAGTGAGCAGCATGGTATAAATCTTTGGGCAAACAGCTGAATATTATAACCTCATTTGGTAAATGAGAAAAATAGGATTCCCAGAAGATGCCTTTCACTTTAATTATTAAATAAATAGGAAAACAGCCTTCTGTCTAGCTGAGCTGGCAGCTTATGAAGAGATCCAAGCAAAGCCAAACGTGATCAGCTAGTTGTCAGGTTTCCAGCCTGTTTGCTCCTCCACTGGAGCACCCCGGTGTGAGTGCGGGAGCTCTGCTCTGTGCAGGGCATAGCAGGAACCAGAGGGACAGGCATTGCTGCTGAGTGCCTTGCTCATCCTTGGATGGGCAAAATATGGTCCAGGCCCCCCCAGAGTGGGGAGTCTGCTGCCCACTATCAGGAGCTGGGCCTTCCTGCTGTCCAGGAGACCGCTGGAGGCACAAGTCACTTCGGCTCAGGCAGAGTTCATGGAAAATGAACAGAAGACTCACCTCCACATCCTCTGGTGAGAGGCTCTTCACGTCAGGAGCAAACAGGAGGAGAGCTGTCTGCAGGCAGAGGAGGCCAGAGCTGGGACATTCAAGGCACAAGCTGTTCCCTTGGCAGGAGCCGGCGTGTCCCTGGGAGTTGGCTTTGGTTTGGAAGGGGAGCCAGTGATGATAGACCAGACGAGGGTGCTAGCAAGCCACAGGATGCCCGATAGTCCTGCCAAATCCTTAATAGCTTGATTTGGGTGAGTTCAACTCTTTATTCCACTTCCTCCCTTTACAAGTTAGAAGTATGGAGGAGCTATGTGTCAAACCCCGTGCTGTCTCTCTGGCTTGGTGGCACAGTAGCCACAGGGGTGTTCTTGCTGAGCTTGGTGTGTTCCATTTACTGGGGTAGCAAACTACACCCATGCCTCCAGGGGAGCAGAGATGAGAGCCAGGGTGTCTCACCCTCCCAACCAGTGCCTTGTGCAGTACAATACCCCTTCTGTCCTGAAAAGGCCTTGGATTTTAATCCCAAAATAGACATTTCAATAAAATTCCATTTTTTTTTTAAAACATCTGAAAGATGCTGCTTTCATTTCAGGCAGAAGGAACTCGTTTTGAAACCTCAAGAGCTGCCGTGAAATGGGATCATCATCTGCGAGGGAGCTCCAGTGCCTACATGCTTTATCGCAATCGTGATGAATTCTCATCCCAGCCTGGCACGTGAGTTATGCAGTGCCGCTCGTGAATATTGGGAAGTCCGCCGAAATCCTCATTTAGCACCGTAGGCTGGGTTTGCAACTCCGTGGTGACTCTGAGGTGATTTTAGTGCTCAGGCTTGTGACTCTCAAATCAGACAGCAATGTCTAGCAAATAACACACACTCCCACTAAGGCTCAGTTTGTTTTTCTCATCTTGCTATGCACAAGCAGTTTTTATTTCTTTTTTCTTCTCCTCACAGCTTGTCTCATTTTGTGTTTTGCTTCCGTTCCCATGCACGCAAAGGCCAGTACAAGACCAGCCAAACCTCCATACTTCTCCAGTGGCCATTCCAGACCCAGACATTAAGGCTATCTGAGCAAATCAGTAAGGATTGTTCTTCTCCACAGTCATCTCTCTATACTTTTGGTGGGTTCCAGTAAGGTTGAAGCATCCCCTTTCCACTTGCCTGCCCTCCAGACCCTCCTCCTATATCAATTTAGGAGAAGTAAGCTCTCGTCAGCAGCCAGAGCAGGTGTGTACTCAGGGCTGGGGCAGGCAGGCAGTGTGATTCCTCCCAGAACCAGCACCCTACCTCCTCCTGCCAAGCAGCTGACCAGGCAAAATACTGCGTCTGAGCCAAGCAGCTTGTACAAGCACAAGCTCACAGCTTTTGAAGCTATTAAAAAATCTCACAGAGAATGAAAGGATCAGAAACCTACAGCTGCTGTAATTCATATGCTCTTTGATACGCTCATCTTCCCAATGTATTTGCTCTCTGGGCTCTCAGCGGAGACTGCAGAGACTAAAGCAGCCTGACAGGCCAGTTCCCAGGCATGGGATTAGGTAATTTCAGGGTAACTGAAGGCTACTGATCCTTTCCCCCTTGCCCTTCCCTGGTTGCTGGCTGTAGGCAGCAGAGGAGAGCCTAGAGGAAGACCACTATGGAGCAGACAGCGGGTGTCCACGGTGAGATGGGAAACGTTTGGCAAAGGGATCAAGGGAAAGGGAGAGACATCTTGTGATCCTCGAAGGACTCAGGAGCAGAAGCCAGCTTCCTACGCTGCTCGTGTGGGTACCGGTGTGGTACCGGTGTCGGGCTCACTCCCTCCTTGCAGCACCCCAAGAAAGCAGGCAGGACGCGGTGCCACAGAGCTGCATGCTCCCAGCAGCAGAGGCTGCCTTGACCAATTCACATGGCAGGTGGTTTTCAGCTGTAGGAGAAACATAGGGAAACTGTAATAGAGGTTTGTGCAACCAGGCATGTGGGCATGAGGCTTTAGAGTAGAGCCCCTTGGTCCAGCCAGCTCTGGATTTTACTTGTCTCCCATTGCACAGCAGCACAGAGGGATCTGACATCCTGGGTTTTGTTAAAGAGTCCTGGTGGATGTTTTCCCAGTGAATACCCCATGGGTTCTGCCTCCAGAGAGACTGCAGCTCAGTCTTCAGGCATGCGGCAGGGGTGGTTTTTCTGCACAGGGCACGGGCTCAAATGAATGCATAAGGCGTTAGGTGGCACTTTTTGGAGCAGGCATCCTGAAATGCTAGCCTTTGCAGGAGGTGCATTTACCTACTGCTGAGCTGTTCAGCATCCCCTGTCTCTGGGAGCAGCACAGCCTGTTCAAAGAGGGAGGTGCGTGACCGCTAGAAAATGCTTGTCGTGCTGGGAATTGACATAACACCACAGATTTAATGAAGTAGCATCAATCGGTGGAAAGAAAAAAGAAACGAAAGGGAACTGGAGGGGGCTTACTTTCTCTCTTTTTTTTTCAGAGGGGAAAAAGTGTTTCAACATTTTAATAGTTATTGTCAGTCAGCTTGGTAGAAAAGCAATATCTTGGCAATAGGCTGTAAGTTAGTCTACCAAACAGGACTCTTTCTCCTGCTGTCTTCCTTTTTCCACCTTTGCAGAGCAGCAAGCTATTCTCACTCCTAGCCCTGGTGTTCTGTCACTGTGGGTGCAGCTGATGTGGGCAAGGACACTGCAATTTCATCAGCCGCTGAACCCTGCACAGAGCAGCATCTGGCCATCATTCAGGCACAGAGTGTGAAGTTCCCTGACTTGGGCATCAAGGCAGACCCTCATCTACCAGTGTTACCGTAGGTTTTCCACCCCAAAATGCAAGGTATGTAATCACCTTTTAGTTAGGACTCTGAGATTTGAAGCTAGGATCCACAACCAGGTTTGAACGTCAGCCTGTATCGCATCAAGACAGATCAGAAAGCATCAGGCTGGCTTATGAGGGCAGCACCCCCCCTTGGCATAATCCATCCCCCTAGCCATGCATATGAATGCAAAGAGGAAATGTTATTTCTATGGTGACACATCCTTGAGAGCACCTAATCTGGATTTATTGAGGTCGTAAAACTGACTTAGCACTGCAGTACCTAGACTGTAGGATAAATAGAAGTCTTCTATTTATAATGCTGCCAATCTGGCACCACTCACAAGCACTAAAAATAAAACTTTTTGCAAAGCGAGTCAAATTAATCGGTGCTTATTTTGCATTGTCTGTGAACCAGCCCCTGATCCTGTGGCATGCTGCGCGCTGTTGGTGTTTGGCAGAAATTCTGCCCAACATTGCTGAAATGCCACCTCTTTTGAGGGCTGGGCAGTAGCAACCCCCCGCAGCAGTGCCTCCTCCTTTCCCTTCAGGTGGCCTGACAGTGTGCCTGCTTGTGGCCCCTCTGCAAGTCTGGGGCAGGAATTATTAGCCCTGATAATCAAACTATACAAGCAAAGTCCAGGAAAAAGGGAGTTTGCTGTGCTGGAGCTGCCTAACACATGCTTCTGGTGCCCCTGCATGGGGCTGGATTGATCAAGGTATCACAAGTTGCACGCTCCTCTCCTGCTAAGCTCACATGAGCTTGCAGCCGGAGTGTTTTGCAGGGTGAAAGCTGCTGTTAACAGCTGAGCTGGCATTCAAGCTGCTGTTCTCCTCTCCCCTCTCTGCCAGGTCCAGCCTGGTCTGCCTGTGTTATCAACATGGGCACCAGGGCCGCTTGCTCCGCTGCCAGAGCTGAAGTGGAGGGGATACGTTGGACACCGAGGCAGAGCCTGGACTGACATGGCTGCTCGTCAGAGCAAAGCAACCCCAGTCTTGTCAGGCTTGCACAGTCCACCATGTCGTAATCAGTGGCTGGGTACCACCCTAGGAGAGTGGACCTGGATTAACTTGTCAAGTGATCTGTTTAAGCTGCAGATAAACCTACTCTGGATCTTCTTTCCCAGGACTGAAGTGAGCCTCACCTTCCAGCTATATTGACTTTGGTACCAAACGTATTTTTTTATATGAAAACTTAGTACTGTTTTAACTCACGCATGTAAAATCTGTATTTCTAGTGGATACAGCTTTCCCTCACCAGCCCACCCAGCACAGCAGAGGGGCCCCAACCCCTGTTCCCCGCTTGGGTTGTAATGCTGAATAGCCTCCAGCTTTCTTCTCTTTGATAGGGAAGCAGAGATCTGGATTTCATCGTTAACACTGTTGCAGACAAGATCATAAGGCAGATACTTGCTGTTGTGATTTAACACCAACCTGGCTTCCTCTACAGTGTTTTCTGGTTTTGTATTTACTTTCAAAGCAGATTTGGCTCTGCTTTCCTGTGGTTTACAGCTACTGAGGTCTATGAACATCACCCCGTTGGATCTCGCTGCTCTTCATGCGGCTCTGCTGGAGAAGGCAGGAAGGGGGACAGGTGCTGAAGCTGGTCCTCCACCAGCTGTCCTCTCAACACGCCTGGCTTCAAGAAGTGACCTAAATGAGTAGAGTGGCTTCTCACTGACCAGCTGCTAACCAGGGCTGCCAGGAACCCTGTGGTGCCTTTGATGTCGTCCCCACGCAGGCCAGAGTACAGCGTTCAGCCCACACCAAAGCGCTGTGTTGCTAATCAGGCTGGCAGGGCTGTGTGGGAATGTCACCGTCGCTCTGGGAGCGGATGGGGAGCACTCTGTGGGGGCTCTGTGGGGTTCTGGCACACAGGACCAAGCCCTGAGCACCGAAACCTTTGCATCTAGCACTAGTTCAAAGGAGTGTTTCTTCCTCCAAGAGGAATGTTTTCTCAAGTCATGATTTCTTCCCACAGGAAACCTTTATGGCAAAGCTGGCACAGTTTGAGTTAGGGTGTGGGCATCAGGCAAGATGCAACACAGTGCGGAAGCAACAGGCATTGAGGTTCCGCTAAACTCATGATCAGGTTTGTTGGCTTTTTGTTTTGTTTTTTTTTTTCCTACCTGTGACTTCACTCAGTTTGCAGAGAGTAGATGCCAGACAGACATAGGGGAAAGAGAATTACCAAGCCTCCTGTCCCAAATGGTACACAACAAGAGAACCATTAAGCATGATGGGGTCTGAGAAGGACGAGAAGCAGCTGGCCCAAAGTCCTGCTTTACAGAACAGCTTATGGGGGAGGCTGGGGCCTTGGAGGGTACCAGCAGCAACACCCCTGCCTACCAGATGGCCCTATGGAAGGTCATGCAAAACTAGGCCACCCTAAATCTGAGGCGTAGCAGGCTGTAAAGGAGCAGCAGCCCTGTGAAATATTCCTAAGTTTCTGGTGGTCGTCACTGCCCACCTTTGACACCGTGCGGCTTTTGCCCCAGGAGCTACCCTTGCCTCAAGCCCTCAGCCTGGCCCGTTAGCAACGAGGTGCTGAGCCCTGGTTTGCCCTGAGCAGCACTTCAGAGCACACATATGGGGTGTTTCACTGTCAGAGCTGCCCAGATTGCCTTGCCCAGTGCCCATGTCTTCATATCTTAAAGCAATCAGAAAACAGGCATTGCAAAACTTGCAAGCTGCACAGCAGCAAGTGCAAACAAAGGGGATTTTAAGAGTTTTTGTAGGGTACTGTGGCCAAATTTGTTTGGTTCTAAGTCTAGGATGCTCAGGGATGCCAGATGAGCCTAAATGTTGATGGGGTTAATGCAGACAGGGGTGAGATCAGTAGAACTTGCGGTGAGATGAAAGCAGCACTCTCAGGCTGCAGCCACCCAGGAATGGAGAAGGTTGTCTGCAGAAGGTTCGAGCCCAGGGAGTGGGGCAGCATTTGCCAGGCAGGCAGGTGGCAGCTTAGTGGCAATTGCACAGTTGGGCAGTCTTGGAGAAGAATGCCAGGCCAAGTAATTGCAGCACAGTAAGTGCAGTTAAGCACTGCCATATGGCTCCTTTTGCACAGGAAGAAGAACACAGGGAGTGAGACATCCCACCGCTTTTCCTTTAAAATGAAGTTTCCAATTCTGCTGCAAGTACTGGAAGAATTCGATGGCCTGTGGGGGTCACACAAGTTGGCAAGGTAATCTCAGAGAGCCCTGGGAAAAGGAGCCACAGGCAGTGCAAGAATTCCCTATGGATATTATCTGGTCTTTTGCTCGGCTCCAAATACATCTGGGAGGAGGCTGGTGGCAAGATGGCAAGGCATTTCTAATGGTGGAGAACCTGAGGTGGCTCAGAGAAGAGGGAGAAAAAAAACTTTATTAAGGGTGGGTGGTAAAACCCTGCCGTGCCAGATGTGGAGGGAGGAAGAACAAGTGGCTGCTGCTGGCCAAAGAGTGTTTTGGCCTGTTAGGAACTATTGCAACCAGAAAAAAATAGATTTGAACAGTTTTATTTCCTGCAGGGTTTTTTGATACAAGTTGCAAGGAGAGTAGGCAAATATTTTCCAGCAAGGACAGGAAAGAAAATAGTAGGATTTTCTGCTTCATTTAATAAATCCATTGCTTTTGTCCCCAGTGTTCCCATTAGTTAGCCTGTCTGAACCCTTGTACCTCCACTAACCTTGCTGGCATGGGGTTACCAATGCAGGCAGAAACCTGACTTACTAACAAAAGTTTGCTCAAGTACATCTCTCTCTGCAGATGGAGAATGAAAGGCAGCCTGCTCAGGGACTGAGCAAAAATAAGAGCCTCGATAACAACAGGTCAGGGAATCAGCGGGTTTCATAAGTGATTGATCCTCAGACATCATTTCTTAGCAGAGAGGAGCAGAGCGTTTGGGGGAAGCTCTTTCAGAGGAAAAGCATCCTTTGCTGAAGCAGGCTCAGAAGAAAGGACGGGAGATGTACTAGAGAGACAGCCGGTGGGTGGGAGGAGGGAAGATGCGGAGCTTTGCAGCAAGGCAGCACGTAATGCGCATGTTTGCAGACTGGGAATTTTTGGGTCTGAATGATAGAATTTACTTATTTGTAGCAACGGAGATTTCACTGGCAGAAGAAGATTTCTTCTCCCCCATTCCAGGCCCCTTCCAGAACCAAACCCCAGCATTGCTAACAGTCACTTGCAATAGCTCATTGTCTGTTTGTTTTTTCTTAAAACCTCAGCTCTGAAATGGTGTAATTGTATGAGAATATCTGCTTTAGTCTTTTCAAAAGGGTCTTTTTAATAAGGGGTTTGTAACCAGTCTCGATGGTCAAGAAGGAAGCTTTAAAACCATGAAAGCCAGAAGACAGAAGGAAACAAACAGCTGTGAACAACTAAAAAACCCCTGCAACAAGCCACCCGTCTTTTGGGGACTTTCATGATGCTTGAACGCATGTGGCTGGCAGCATCACAACTCCAAACCACAGCTGCTGGAGCTGTTGAAAGAAACATCGCCATCTCGATCACTGCACACGAACTGCAATAGTTAAAAGCTTGCCTCCGGTCCCCTTCCCCCTTCTCACTCCAAAATCTGCCATTCCTGGTGCATATAAAAATCGCCTTGTTTTATGTGAGCACTGGAAAGTGCCAGGAGGTGCAGCCTGGCTTTGACAGCCTGTTTGCTGGGGGACAGCCCTGCTGCTGATGGGGTGGTGAAGACTACCAGCAGCTCCTAGAGAGCTCCAACCACAGCCTCTTCCCCTGTGCTAGCATGATTCAGTGGGGTTGGAGATCTCATAGATCCCTGCCCTCATAGAGGAATGTATTAATTACCCACCTTATAAAAACCCTACTAATATTTTTTCTCCCTCTCCGCTGTTGGCACTGTCCCCTGCCAGGTGCCTTTGCGCTGCTGTGGCTCTCAAGGCAGGATTGGCACCTGCACAGGTTTTCCCATGTAACCATCTCCACAGCAAGCTCTCCTGCAGCGATTACTTTGCATCACGCTTGTGTGCAGTTTCCAAAACATGTAGCTCCTCTACCACCGAGTTTGTCTTTTCCCTCTGGTATAATAATTCCTGAACACCTCCGAGGTGGAGCATCCCTGGAAAGGTGATGGAGCAGTTCATTCTGGAGGTCTTTTCCAGGCATGTAGAGGGAAAGAAGGTTATCAGAAGTAGTCAACATGGATTCACCAAGGGAAGATCATGCTTGACCAACCTGATAGCCTTCTATGATGGGGTGACTGGCTGGGTCAATGAAGGGAGAGCAGTGGATGTTGTTTACTTTGACCTCAATAAGGCATTCGACACTGTCTCCCACAGAATCACAGAATGGTAGGGGTTGGAAGGGACCTCTGGAGATCATCTTGTCCAGCCCCCCTGCGTGAGCAGCACACCCAGAGCAGGGGGCACAGGACCGCGTCCAGGCGGGGTGGGAATGGCTCCAGGGAAGGAGACTCCACAGCCTCTCTGGGCAGCCTGGGCCGCTGCTCTGGCACCCGCACAGCAAAGGGGTTTTGCCTCAGATTTCAGTGGAACTTCCCGTGTTCCAGCTTGTGCCCGTTGCCCCTTGTCCTGTCGTCGGGCACCACTGAGAAGAGTCCAGTCCCACTCCCAATGCCAAGCTAAGGAATCATGGGTTAGATGAGAGGACAGTGAGGAGGATTGAGAACTGGCTCAACAACAGAACTCAGAGGGTCGTAATCAATGGGGCAGAGTCTGGTTAGAGGCCCATAACTAGCAGTGTTCCCCAGGGGTCTGTGCTGGGTCCAGTCCCGTTCAGCATGTTCATCAATGACCTGGATGGAGTGTCCCCTCAGCAAGTTCGCCGATGGCACCGAGCTGGGAGGAGTGGCTGATACGCCAGAAGGGTGTGCTGCCATCCAGCGAGCCCTGGGCAGGCTGGAGAGCTGGGCCGAGGGGAACCTCATGGGATTCACCAGGAGCAAGGGCAAGGTGCTGCCCCTGGGGAGGAACAGCCCCCGGCACCAGCACAGGCTGGGGCTGCCCTGCTGGGAAGCGGCTCTGCTGAGAAGGCCCNGAGAAGAGAAGGCTGAGGGGGATCTCCTCAGTGCTTATCAGTATCTGAAGGGCGGGTGTCAGGAGGACGGGACTGGGCTCTTCTCAGCGGTGCCCGACGACAGGACAAGGGGCAACGGGCACAAGCTGGAACACGGGAAGTTCCACTGAAATCTGAGGCAAAACCCCTTTGCTGTGCGGGTGCCAGAGCAGCGGCCCAGGCTGCCCAGAGAGGCTGTGGAGTCTCCTTCCCTGGAGACATTCACACCCCGCCTGGACGCGGTCCTGTGCCCCTGCTCTGGGGGTGCTGCTCACGCAGGGGCTGGACGGGGGGAGCTCCGGAGGGCCCTGCCAGCCCCCGCCGTTCTGTGATTCTGTGCAATCCCCTCTTGCAGCACAGGCTGGCAAGCAGGAACATGCTTTGTGAAGGCGCTGCAGCAGGGGAAGGGGGGAAGCATGACCTCTAACACTGGCTGCTGGCAGAAAAGCAAAGACTGCAGCCAGGCAGATAACAGACTGAGAGTGACATGAACAATGATTAATATGTGGGCAAAGTCTGTGCAAGATCCCAGCTCCAAGTCCAGAAGAAAGACTTTTAAGAAATGACTTACCAGATACTGTGATGGATGGGCAAAAAAAACCCAAAACAACCCAACGTAGCAGGCTTCAAACCAATATTTGTGCTGCTAATTGTTTTTAAATTCCCACAGCGTAATGAACGTGTACGTTTTCCTCAACCACCAGTCAGCTGAGAATCACTTACTCAAACACACACATGCATGGGTTGAATACAGTGTCCCTTGCCCGTGTGCCCATCCATGCAAACTCTGGTGTGGCGCTGGCTGCCCGATGCTGTTGGGCAGGACCACCTCTGCCTGCCCCACAGCCCACGTCCGACTCCTGCCAGCCTCTCTCTGATGCTTATCGATGCTCCCAACCCCGGCGGCTGTTTGGTTGTCTGCTAACACACTTACCCCGGGCTGGGAGCATGCCAGGAAATGGCTTCCCTTCTGCCTTCCTGCTTGTGCTGCAGATAGGGCATTGCTCGGCCCTGTCTGGATGTGCTTTTTATTGTAGGTTGTTTCCACTGGAAATACATGCCCTTCTCTTTAACCTGGTGCCTGGCTTCTGCAGCTCCTGCTGCAGATTGGTAATGCTTTGGGCTTGCTGGGGATGTTTCCTACACACCAGTGACCACTTGAGCTGACTTCTCCTTATCCTCAGCAGCCCCAGTCTCTTCAATGGCCAGGGTTTTCTTTGGCATGTTTTCTTGGGTTTGCTGGCTCTCGACTCAAGCTGAGCTGGTGCAGAGACTCTCTCTGAAACTGTACCCTGCATAACATTGACCGTTATGGTCCTGCCAAAGGACTCGGTGGCTTTCTGTGCTGCTGGCCAAGTCATTAGTGGCTATAATAATTATAGTGGAGCACTTAAACTTCAGGAGGATCTAAATTTGTGGGATTGGATAGGCTTCTTCTTCTTTTAAATTGTCCCTAATGGCATTTGATTAAAGCGGTGGGAGAGCTGCAGTGAGTGGTTTGGTAGCTAGAGCAGGAGGTAGCACCATGTCTGTGCGTTTATGTCCTTTTCTGCTATGGATTGATCACCTCTGGTAGTACTCTTGGCAAACCCCAGCGAGTATAAATGATGCTGTTGGTAAATTGTCTGTCTGCTGGTATATGGTGGAAAAAAGAACAGATGATGGAAGATGCCTTGAGTTTCCTAGAAGTGTGTATAACCTGCGTTTGTTGGCTTGGTCACCTCAGGCTGCAGTGAAGCACAGTTGAGCCAAGCCAGGGAGGAGCTGGGTAGCTACGGGGACCAGACTGCTCTAGTGAAGGCAGAAGGGCTACCTTTGGTTTTAGCACAGTAATTTGACAGGTGCCAGGGGCTGTTTCTTTTTTCTTACACCCTGGCTCCAGGCAGGTTTAATGCAGACAGTCACTACATCACCCACTAAGCAAACAGAAGGGAGGAGGAACGGGTGTCAAACCAGTCCGGCATGCAGGGACGCAGTGGCACAGCTGTGCTGGTGGCATGCAGCAAAGGTGAGGGCTTCTCCCCAGAGTCAAGTCTTGGTTATGCGGGCAGCAGGGAGGCTCTTAGCTTGGTCATGTCCCCCATCAGATCCCTATGAACTCTACAGGTAAAAGAAGTGTCAGGTTCTGGGATGATGGTCCCGGAAGAACCACAGTGACCATCCAAGCAACCCCTAAGAGAGTCCTTCCTTGCGAGGGGAGAGGCACTTAAGTGCAGTATTTCTCTGAGCTCCATGTAGGACGTGCAGCCCCAGATCTTGCCTACACAAGGTTGGGGAGATTCAATACCTCTCTGAGCTCCTCGTCCCACCAGAGCATGCATATCATAGAGCTGAGTCCTGCAGTAACATGCTCATTTGTTTTCCCTTGCTCTTTCTGTCCTTTGCTTAGGGAGATCTTTGCTGCCATCTCTATCTTGCAAAGATGACAGAGTGAGTTTTGCTTTTCAGGAGCAAAAATCAGGTTGCAGTCATCCCAAACACAACCCTTTCTCCCCAGAACAGCTGGCGAAGTGGAGGGACCCACCCTGAGAGTGCTCCCTCCTGCCCCTGGCCCTGCTCTGCCATCCGTCATTAAGAACCTGTAATGCAATTCCTACACAGCTCCTTTGGATGGGAACAGATGATGCCAAGCCAAAGGTTAGGCAGGCAATTTCACTCGGTGTTGTAATAAGGGCACGCCAGTGCCTGTGCTTTGCAGGCATGTTATTAATATTCACAACCTTCAAAAAATTGCTGCTCTGCCCCAGCTGCTCTTTGCTGGGAGAAGCCATTTTAAATCCATGTTGCCTGTCTTTACAGCCTCTAGCCATGCATCTTCTGTGAACTGGATCCTTCCCTACTTTAAGGCACAGAGCCAGCAAAACCTTGAAAACTCAAACACCAGAAGCCCACAGCAATGGTTTCCTTTTCTATCCTGCTGGGTAGGGGGTAGCAGGGTCTGCTCCTGAAAACCCCATCCCAGACCATTTCAGGTGTCCCCAGGTGACTTTGTTCCCCTTTCACTGGGAGGTTTCCACCCGCCGTTGCATGTGTGCTGCTTTCGTCCGGCAGGTAGGATGTGAAAACTGAGGCATTTGTGGGGACAGGGAGCAAGTGACTCCTCCAGGTCGCCATCCGAGCTCTGATGAGTCCCTTCCCAGCAGACAACATGCTGGACTTAGGAGCTCTCCCTTCTCTGGTGGTGGCCAGGCATCCAAACACATCCTTGAGTGGCTGTCCCGTGAGTAACTCTGTAATGAGCTGTGCAATCATGAGAATAGATCTCGCAGATAATCTTCTTCCATGGTGGAAATATTCCACTTATTTTTATCCTCATTTTTCCTATCTGTTAGCCAGTTCACTATCCTTCAGAGGACTTTCTCTAAGTCTCTTTTGGGAAGAAAACTTGGCAAATGCTGCCTGAGTATCCTTGTCCATTTAAATGAGAACAGAGGATTCAATTTTAGTAGTACCTTCTGGAGAAAAAGTCTTTTTTTTTTTTTTTNGACTGTGTGGTTGTTTCTTCCCCTGACTGTGACAAGCTGCCAGTAACAGAGCTTTCCTCTCTGGATCTTCTCTGCTGCGATGTGCACTCAAGCAGCCGTCTCTGCAGAGGCAGCGTGAAGAAGAGACACTTGTACTCTAGCATGTCCCTGCATTAAATGGGTGGACATCTGGGCTCGCTCCAAAGCTGCTCATCCCGTGCTGGGGCCATTGTGCTGCGTCGTGTCCCTCTGTTCTCCCCGATCATCGGCCTCTTTAATGGATGTTCTTGAGGAAGCATTTTAAAATGCGAACCATTTTTTGTTGCCATAGCAACTGCTTTTCTGGAAATGGGAGAAAGCCGTGCATCCCAGGAGGTCAGAGCCACTTTGTGATGCTGTGGGTTTGCGGTGGGTGCGGTAGCGGGAACACAGGTCACAGCTGCCTTCCCCAGGCTCCTTGCTGCTGTTGTAGGGCTGCGTGGGAGTCCCACTGCCAGGTCTCCGTGCCTCCTGATGGGAACAGCTCAGGCTTAATTTGCAGGTGCCTCTGGTATCCTGCAAGCCCAAGCTATGGTTTCATGTAAGCCCAAGCTGTAACCAGGGGAGCTCACCAGATGAGCAAACATGACTTTGGAGTTTCCCAACAGGCTCATAGTGAGCACAGGGCTGTGGTGTGAAAACATGGAGCACTGTGGCTGCATCCTCCCCACTGTCACCTGTCCCTTTGCCATAGACTTGCAGGCACTGGGTTCCACAGCCCCCAGTTCTCCACTTGCAGATTGACCCCATTAGATGGGGGACTCACACAGTACTCCCCACGCTGTGCTTAGGATGAGATATGACAAATCTCTTGTTTAGTGTTCCCATCATGGCAGGAGAACCTGTCCAACCTCCTGAAGCTGTAGAGTCAAGTGGGAGCACGGGAAAGTGCTGGCAGCAAACCCACTGCAACCCTCACCTGCTTCCAAAACCACAGCTGGCAGATGGTAGAGACCAGCCAGATTAAAAAAAGCAGTTTATGGATACTGTTTTCATGCAAATATGTAGTGAAAGTTGGGTTATCCTTTTAGGTTAGTGGCACCACAATGGAAGAAGGTGCTTCCCGAGCACAGCCACTCACTCTGTTCCCCAGCAGGCATGGTTTGGAGCTGCCAGATTTGCTGCCATGCCTTCCCTGAGCTCATACGTGTGCTGCAAGAGCACATGTATGAATGGGGCCAGGCCTTTGGCAGCCAAAGTCACCAAGCCTGTAGATTTCCTTTCATGCTGGAGTTGCATGCTAGAAGGGATTGGGGAGAGAGCGCGTTTCAACACTTACAAAAGTCCATGCCAGACAAGACAGCTGCTTTGTAATACGTAACCTCTGCCCTCTCTGTGTCCTGAACTCAAATGGCCTCGTTGGATCAAGCCCCAGGGAAAAGCTGCCAAGGCTGGCAATGCACTACTGGAATTGCCCTCCTGGGTCTTACTACTACCTGTACAAAATGCACTGAGGGGTAGAGGAAAACCTGGTTAGTGCTTGAATGATGTCTGTTCATCTTTAGAACCCTTGTACAAAGCAGACGAAGTTGCTTTGTCTCTGAGGCACCTCAAATATTGACTTTGGGGGTTCTGTCCTCCATTCTGAACCTTCTGTGTTGCTTCCTGAGCAAAGATGGTCTTTTCCTAGTGCAGGTTGGTGGAACTTCCCATGAGGTAAGAAGGACATCAACCCTTGACTTCTAGTTGATTTGGCTTTGTTGTCCGACAATGAGGCACAGTTAGGCAGAGCTTGGAAGCCAACCAACTTATTGCACCTTCACAGGTTACTGAGTGTAACTGAATCACAGCAGTAGGATGTGTATGTGCTGTTAGTCTGGGATCTGTGACGCAGAAAGTGCTGTTGGTCCTTCATCTGCATTGCCTTACGTTGAGCACAGCAGTCACCTATGTCCCAGAAAGCTCATGCAAAGTTGTGCAGGCATTTTTAAAAGGTCATCTCTCTTTTGCCTTTAATATGCTGAGTTAGCATCTCTCCGTCTAGCAGGAGTTCCTGCTGAGAGCTGTGAGTGATCAGTAATAAGCAGTAAGTGATGCCTGAGGAAGGACCCAGCAATGACCCTTTTGAGATACATAGATGCTCTTGGGGTGACAGTGGTGTGACAGCATCCATTTCCTGTGACACATTCCTGGGAAATTATCTCTTAGAAAGAATGCAGAGGTCTTGCATTTGCTTGCTCTTGTATGAAGCCTCCAGTCCTGCAATATCCAGTCATGCTTCTCTCCCTCCCTGCTTTCCGAGGGATGTCTGCAGCGGCCCCGTGTACTCACACAGTCAGGGGGGAGGACTTGCACCCAGCAAGTCTAGCAGCTTACATACAGCTGTGAGGAATTCTGGTTCTGTGGAAATTGGTGGTGCTGTTGACTTCCAAGGGGTCAAGTTCCTGCTTCTTTGCTCCCTGAAACACATGACTTTCCTTTCCTTGCAAGACAGGGGTAGTTTTCCTGGAAACAGTAATCCATGTTATTGCTCATCTCTGATATCACTAGCCTGAGCCAGAATTGGTTTGATTTTTAGCTGAGTTTTGGACCTCTTCTAATTTGGACTAGGTGACATTGGGTCTGCCAGAGATGTTCTTCACACAAGAATCTGTCACCAGGCATTTGTGCCAAAGGAATGGGACCCATTAATTTCCTTTCCATTTATAGATCCAGCTTCATGTTCATCTTCTGAAAGCAAAGAGCTCATTAATGTAGAATTCTCTTCCCCAAATGTGGAAGCATCGCTGACTCCTATACATCCATGTACACAGAAGTGCAACCACCCCACCGCGACAGTCTAAGCCATGGCCAGATGTCCCGTTCGAGACCCAGCCCCTTGCATCTAGCTCCTCTGACCTACTGGCAGGACTCTTGGAAGGACCGATTTTAGTCAAGGTAAGCTAAGATGATATTTTGAGCAAGTGCTTATGTGAACAGCTCAGCTGAACATTTAAGTGATATTGCAAGCTTAAATAGATGAACCCAAAGGAACTGATCACCTTTTATTGATATGTGATTTTTTTCTTTCTAATGCAGTGAGCAAGCCTGAGCATCGCTACAGAAATTTCAAGTGGGTGGGAAACAGGATGAAAAAGAGTCGACAGGATGTGTTCAGAAGTGAACACATCTGCTCAGGGATTCATTTTGGAACCTGTCTTCATTCGTATCTTTCTTAATGAGCTGAGCACACATGGAGGAGTGTAGGGATCACTTCTGCAGGTGAGACAGTTGAGAGCATTGCCAATGTGGAAGAGGATCTGAATGCCACACAGGAAGGATGGAGCGACCCTGGGGACTGTTACAAGACGCGATGTGAGATGTCGTAACTCAGGTAGTGTGTTTGGATCTATTAATAAAGCTTCCCCCATTCCATGTGAGTTACCAGAGGAAGAGGAAGTGGGGTAGTAACTAATTGCAGGATGACTATAGGCACGGGCGGATGTTGCTAGTGCAATCCTAAGAGATGTATTTAGCAGAGAGGGAAGTACTGCTGCCTCCGTACAAGGCTTTGATTAGACCTTGTCCAGTACGTTGCTTATAGCTCAGGAAGAGCAAACTGCCAGTAGAAGTGGTGGGGAGGAACAGGCAGTGGAGAGCCTGCCCTGCAAGAGAATGCTAAACAGTGGGCCTGTGGAAACAGAAAACCGAATGCAGGTACAGTTCTGACCCTCAGCTGCCCCTCTCATAGATATCAGGGAGGTGGAAAGGTCAGTACATTAGGACACTGACCCACAGGACAGGTGAACATGGGCAGGGTATGAAGCAGGCATGAGCTGGGAATTCCACAGTCTCTTTCCCATCCTCCTAGTGAGGATATTAAAGTTGCCATGAAAGTGCCGTACCTGTGCACAGCTATTCCCACCCAGAAAAACTACTGCTTTAGTGTAAAGGCATGCCTAAGGCAGACTGAAGACTGGCAAGAAAGGGAAGATTGCACCCTGACGGTTTCACTTTACCAGTGCGACATCTGTGCCTGCGTGCTTGCGCTTGTCTGCCTGCACCTATATCTCCTTTAACAATCTTAGCTGGCTCCATTTCCAGCCTCTCTAAACCTGTAAACCCTTTGTCAGCTGCCTTCCCAGCTTGCCACACAGGAGCATTATTAAGGCTATCTAGGCAAGGAAATGATCCTACATGGCTTTTGTGGACTAGTGTAATACTGGAGTAATTAACTCGCGTAACACTTAATGTGAGTGCTCCAAGTGCCAGATGTGGTGTAATGCCCCACCATTGCTGCACTGGCTGAATTGCTCTCTGAAGGAGGTTTAGGCTTGGGGCGGCTCAGCAGCAGTACTCTTTGCCTTTGGGAGGGAGCCGATAGGAACAGGGTAAGAAGTGTACTCTCGGTAGGCTGCCTGCTTGGGAATGGTGTACTTACAGCTTTGCAAGTCCCTCTGCCCCGTGGGATTTCCTGAGCCCAGCCTGGGACGTGCCCTGGCATAGGGCTTGCTCCCCATGCCAAGCTCTGAGTGCAGATGACTTTCTGTAGCAAAGCAATGAGCTTTTTGGTCCTAGCAGAACATACAGAACACATCTTGGCTTTCCAGGGAGGCTGATCTGTCCTGGAACAAGACATCCTAACTGGTATTACTCTGGTACATCCTCAGAGCATTTTGTGCTTAGCCTCCATACTTCTCCTACAGCAACCAAGATTAACACTGGCAAGGAAAAGCATCCTTGATGTGTTTATGAAACCCCTATGGGCAGTCACTAGCTAATGAATCTATAAATAAAGGTTTTTCTCAGTAAAACTAAACCAACCCTTGCTGAGGGCCCACGAAGCGGAATCGTAGTTCCTTTTGCTTCTGAGCAGCTGGAGGGAGGATCTATCTTTTGCAACATGCAGGCACCAGATATTGTATTCAGCTCAAAGGCGGTAACATGAATCTCTTTTTTCCACCATATTCGAATATTCATTTACAGCACACGTTGGCAAATATAGGCTTGATATACAGTAATTCACCCCCAGTGTGTACCGTTTAATGTAATTATTCTTCAGAGTAATCAAGCCTCTTTTGCCCAAATTGAGGTTTCAGGAACGCACCAGGCAGGCAGTTGGTTTGGGTGGCTGATGGATGGTGGGAGCATCACAGCCTCAAGCGGACAAGTGAGGTGTCTTGGAGCAGTGACCCTGGCTGGCTGCGTGGTGACGGCCTGAAGAGCGCAGGGGGAATATCTCTCCCCAACCCCGGCTGTCCTGCACCGCTCTCCTCCAGCTCAGAAAGCAGGATGTAGCTGGGTCTATGTGACCAACAAACATGTCCAAGTAGGGTAGGCAATTTAATGGCGAACTCCTGGTGGCCTCCAAGAACTAGGAGAGGCAAAAGCAGCAGGAGGCTATTTTGCAAAAAGCCTGTGGGATTCCTGGCTGCCAGCTGGTGCTGACACCAAATGCTCTGTGTGAGGCTAAATGAGATGTGATGCCTGCACAGGACAGGCAGATCTCGAGCTTTTCTCTCCTATGGTGCTGGGAGGGTTAGGGAGAGGAGAAACTTTGTATGTCAGAACCTGATTCCTGCTCTGTCGCAGATTTTAGGAAGAGATTTACTAGCAGCTTCTTCTGGAAGTAAGAGTGATTGCTGTACTTCAGGATATGTGGCTAAATGGTGCACTGCTCCAAGACACATATTGATTGCCCTGTTCCTCTGGTAAGGCAAGGCATGGAAAACAGTGGTGTAATCTGCCCAGGGTGGATAGAGTGCTTGTACAGTCAACAGGTCATGAGTTTTGTGACATCTAACGCTAATTCCTTCACGTCCCAGCATCCAGAGACATAGGAGCAGAAGGATGCCTCCTGGCAATGGAAGTGTCTGGATTCTATGATTGGGATGACACAGCTGTACAGATGTGGTCAGTCTGCACCTCAAGGCACAGGCATTAGGGGTAAGCTGAATTTCCTGAGGTCTTCCTTGGGCGTGCTTGCCTTTAAGCCCATCTCCCAGCTGTGTGTACTTCTCTCCTTGCCATGGGATTGTAGGGAGATAACATCACTGCTTCTTTGCGCAACTGTCTCCTCGAGTTCAGGCTCTCACACCCCACAAACTGCCATCAATGGCTTTTGAGGGCAGTTTTGGGATGAGCGTGTGGGCCCTCACTCTCCTCCAGCTGCATGTGCTGGCATGAGTGGTGCTTTCCTTCAGCAGCTCCTCGCTGGGTGACTTGATTATTCAGAAATAAAAGGGGGTTTGTTGTAAAGTGACATCCTCCTGCAGAGAAGCTGACCAGCATCCCCGTGCATCCCTGGCTGAACTGGGCAGGTGTTTAGTGGCTTCCCTGTGCTCAGGAATTCTGCCAGTCTCCCCCCAGTTTCTGTGCCAAAGATGGTCTCCATCCACCTTCCTGCCCACTGCCTGCCTCATCCTTTCAGAGAAGGACTCATCTCCCTGGCACTGTGAGCAACAGCAAACACATCCCGTGTACTGCAGTGCCCTGAGCCTTTGATAAGCTGCTGCCCTCTCTCAGCAAGACACCGCCAGGTCCAGCATGTGGCAGAGCTGTGGGCAGCACTGGGGTCTGGACAAGACCACAAAGCCATGGAGAAATAAAGCTGCTGTTTCCAGGCAGGCGCCTTTACCCCCCATCATGACCCAGGCTGGCTCTGACCTTCTCCTGTGCCACATTGACGCTGCTTCTCTCCTTTCCCCGACGAAGGGGAAGTGCCACAGCAGTGATGGATGCAAAGAAGCAGGCTTGTGACTGTGACACATTTCTTGTTAGTCAGCAGTGATCCTCTCATGTTTCAAACTGGCCGAGGGAATGAGCCCATGCCTCTAAATATTTGCTGGGGAGGCAGGAAGGGAAAGCAGATCCAACTGAATGGGCAGGCTGAAGCTGACCGTGCTCCCAGGGAGGGGGTGTTTAGGTTTTCAGGGAGATTTTAGACATGGGCAGGGAGTGCTGAGGGGAGCTGGGAGCCAGACGGCGTCTGTGGGAGAGTGGGGATTAGGAGGGGGAGGCATGATCCCACGCTGAGTGCTGGCTGCTGGCTGCACATCCTCTGCATGGTGGTGACTAATGCTTTGCAAAGGACCCAGCAAGAGTCCTGCCCCCAATGTCTGCTCTTCTGTGGCCTCCCAGCTTGTGGGCACAGCAAAGCATGGAGGGGTAAGCGATGCCCTCGATGTCCCAGGGACTTGGTAGTTACATTTGCAGTCTTGGTTTCTTGGTCTCCTCAGTGAATTCGCTGGACCGTATCCCTACCTGAGGTTCCTCAGCAGCTGCAGGATAAATGCCATAGGTGTTTCTGAGACCTAAGCTCATTTCTAGGCTTCCTGCAGCGCAAAAATCCTTCGGTAGGCAGTGTTCTCCAGTGGCACCATCCCAAGTCAAGGTTGTGGCATGTGCTGGAGCAGGCGAGCAAAGCTGCAAGTGTCACTGCAGATCTGTGCTCTGATGCACCCAAGGAGCTATGCAGTGCTTTGGGAGGGCCCATTGCTTGCACCCTGTGTGTCATTCACCCCAGGTGAAGGTGGTTCATTCATGCCTTTCCAGATAATAACAGATCCATGCTGAGCTTAGTGGGGGTGGGTGGGGGGTGAATCATCTGTGTACTTCCTCTGGTCTCCACGCCACTTCTCTCCTGGGGCTTTCAGCACTAACCAATGAACTCTAACGAATCTTCTATCATCATCATAATCTTCTTTAGTCGGATCTCAGACTGTCTGAAGTCACTTCAACCTTAGCTGAGCTTTTGAGGGCGATGAAGGAGAGGAGGCAGTAGCAGATTACAAGTCGATTTGTACTGTCCCATGTCTCATCCATACTCATGCCTCTCACCCAAGAGCATGCCTGTAGGAAATCGAGCCTCCAAAGAGGAGCGTGCAGGGCTTGTGCCTTGTGGGATGGGAGAGAAGTGTCTATCCCTTGTGGCAACGTGAAGTTGCAGGACTATAATGAAGAGGACTCCCCACATCTCTGCGAACATGACTGCCTCCAGCCCCAGATGAATGCTGAAATCACCATATGTGAGATACGAGAACACGGCCAACACCATGGTCATACCTTGTCTGTTGTAAGGTGTTCGTCCCACAACCCTTGCTGAGCTGCAAAGCAGGAAAAGCCTGTGCCAAGCACTTACAGCTCTCCGTTGCACTAGCCCTTGGGATTGCTGTCTCCAGGTTTTGGCTTCCAGTACAGCTTGGATTTTTTCCTGAGTGGATCTTATGTCTCTGCCTTGAGTTTATCCAGCTGTTATCAACATATGTGCTTCCTTGGTGATTCATGCCCTGTTCCCTAACCACATCCCCTTCTCTCTTGTTGCCCCCACCCAGCACAGCTGAGTCACTTGGCCTCCTGTCACAAGCCAGGAGCCTCTTCCTTCAGTCATGCATGTAGACACTTCTAGCTGAGTCCAATATGAGCTCCTCCTGACTTCCTTCTTCAAAGGAGGCTACCGAGTAAAAGCTTGGTGGCTATTAACAGGCTGGTCCTGACCGGCCTGCATTCAGTGTGTGCTGCCTAGACCAGATATACCCAGACTCTTTTGCTCCCTGTGCAGGCAAAGGGAATGCTTTAGTGCAGTGTTGTCTTTTCTACTGCTCTCCAGCTCCCCAGAGGGACCAGTCCAGTCCTAAGTGGTAAGTGGAGGTTACTCGACAGCCAGGGGCAGCTCTCCCCAGTCTTGGCTGGCTTGGTAGACATAAGACATGGCTCGTGGAGGTGGGAGCTGAGAAAACCTGGTGCTTAAAAGCCTTTACCATCCTCCACCCCTCCAGTAGCCCACGGAAAGTGGCTTTATGGTTTTATCCCAGGTCCTGGTAGCTGAAGAGCAGCTCAGCCTAATTGTCACTGAGCCCGATCTTTTACAAGCTTCACTTCCCAAGTGTCATGTGGATGCACAGTGTGAAATGCAGCCACCACCGTCTTGCTTTGAAGGTCTGCCACACAGCCAGAAGGGGTTTGGTCTGTGGTAGACACATCAGACCAAGCTGGTATTCAAGCTGGGTGTATATTGGTAGCTATTTTCCTTAATGCTTCCTGTTTATGGTCTGTGGCTCCATCAATCATGCTACGTTTTTGCTAGATGTTTTTCTTTGTCAATGGACAAACATACAGGGTTTTATTTACCACCTTCTCGTTATGTCAAAGCTTGTTCATTTCTAACTTAAAGTAACTTGCCCAGGATTTTTATGAAGTGCAGATTCAGTGAGGGAGGAGCTGAATTCTCTAAATTCTCCCTGCAGATCTGACACATTACCTGGCCTCTTTCCCAGTGTCAGCATTGCCAATTAAAGAGCATTTTCAGCTGCTCACGGAGGGTATTTTAGCACCAGGGGAACGTTGAAAATCAAGGTGCCTATTTCCTTGCACCTGCTGATGAGAGAGCTGCTGCTGGACACCTTAATTCAGGGCTATCTATCTCTGTGCCTCTCTAGATGAGATGTTGATGTAATGTTTCATCTTCTCAGTATCTTTGTGAAGCAATGCAGTGTAACTTCCCAGGGTGGGAGGGCTACACTCAAGGTAAAAACATTAACTTGTCTGTATAGGAATGTTGTACGGGTATAAAACAGGGTGAATTTTTACATGGGTGTCACTGCAGTGACTGCCCTTGATTTGGGGTAAGGTGTACTGGCAAAACCCAACCCCCAGACCCTTTCCTTGGAGAAGGAGCATGGTGTGGGTGCAATCCTGGTCTGGGAAAAGCTGGATCAAACCCTGGCCCGTCTGCTTTAGTCATCCTGAGTGAGCAGGCACGGCTACTGCCTATCCTGAGGTCAGTCACAGCGGAGGAGGAAGATGGATATTTGTCTGGCCACGCTACTGACGACTCAAAAGTAATAATACCGCCCCACACACCCCACCAAAATCTTTCAGACAAGCTTGGAAACCTTTGGATGTTTCTTGTAAAAACAGGATTGTTGTTTTTCCACCTGGCACCTGATGATGCGGGCTGGCTCACTGCCCTCGTCCCCTCCCTTGGCAGGGGTATAAGGCTTCCTGCAGGAAAGCTGTGGCAGGTCAGAGAGTTGGACCCCCATCACCCACCCACCCACCCTCCCCAGTGGCCCAGCTGAGAGCACTGGTTAGGGGCACTGACCGTAGACACAGGACCTAGATGACTGCTTTGCCCTGTCCCTGATTTATACCAGCAAAAAATCCTCCTAAAGTAAACACCTTTCCACTGGGAAAGCCAGGCTAATTACTCTGTCGTTGCCTGATTTACTTGGTTCTGACACGCTCCCTTTGCTGCCTCCATTTTCCTCCTGCAGCGTTCATGTTTTGCTAGTCCATCTGTAGCTGCAACTTTTCCTCTCTCCCTCCTTGCCCTCCTTTGATTTCTCATTTTATCTTTTCATTTCCCTTGCCGCATCTCACACGCTTGTGAGTTCCCTCCCTGCCAGCCTGTGGGTCTGGCTTCTCCCTTGGACTGGAAGAGCTTTGCACGTGTGTGCACGAGTCGGTGTAAACACCTCCTTATCACTGCTGGAAACTGCTAGACTGTCTCTCCTGCAGAAAAAGAAAGAAGAAATCCAGTGGTTTTGTTTCCTGCTAGAGGCAGACAGTGCTGTATCCCTCCCAAAAGCAGTTGTTTAGCTCCAGAAGCTATATAAGATGACATAGGAGTGGGATATTCCAAAATTTTTGGAGACTTGATGGAAATGCAGTTGTGGTAAACCAGTTGTTGCTCAGAAATGTCTTTTGTTTTATTAGTGGGCTGGTTTTTTTTTTCCTCTTTCTCCTCAGCTTCCCTTATAATTAGGTGCTGCAGGCTCAAAAGGCATGGCTTGCTTGCAGCAACTGCCTTCCCCAGGCATGGATGCTGAATGACTGTGAGCTCAGGTCCATCTCACACCTGCTGTGGGCTACTGGAGTGATTGCTGGCCTTCAGGGTGACCCTCACATGGCCACCCTCGCATGTAAGGAGATATGCCACATCCCTGTTACCATCAGGGGACAACACTCAGAAGTGAACATCAAGGTCTACTAAGTGCCGAAGTCACCTCAGCTTTTTATGCTGTTTAGAGACCCATCACCCCTTGGTTTCAAAGTGACTGAGTCATGTAAAGCCTGAAGCAGAGCAGGGGAATAAATCTCAGTTTCTCGTGTCCCCAGCTGGTGCCGTAACCTCTTCTGAACCCTCTCCTCACCTCACAGCATATCACGTCTCTGGAGAGCAGAATGTATGTGGAAGAATGTGCTGGGTCAAGGGGTCTCTAGGAGAGCTTCAAGTCCAGCACCATTAGACTGGTAGCCCAGTGCTGTTCAGCCTGGCAGGCACAGTGAGCGTGTGTGAAGAAGGGACCTGAATGCAGGGCACTTGGATGGGCAAGAGCTGGAAATCCCACGCCCCTCACTTCTTCTGCTTGCTTCATGGCAGGAAGAAGGATGCGGAGAGTAATTACAGCCTAGTGCCACATGCCTCAGCAAGAAGGTGGACAATCTCAAGGCTAGCTAGGGTATGCAGAGAGCTTTCTTTTCAGTTCAAAGGAAGGAGCAACAAAGTCTGTCTGTGTCATGTCGGAGCTGGGAGTAGCAGAGGCTGCAGCTGAAGGCAGCCAGTTGTGTGGCCACACCTGTGATATGCAGCAGTGGTGTCAGGGTTCGCAGATGGGTTTGGGTGGAGTGGGTCTTCTAGGAAAGCCAGAAATGCTGCAGCATTTGTGATGCTGGAGGAAGCAGAGAGAACACATTCATGGGAACAAAACTTGCTTGCACGACAAACGTGGGGAAGGCTGATCTGCTTCTGCTGGGTGTAACTGCACTTGCAAGTTCTCTGTAAAAAAGGAAGCTGGTGGGAAGAACTCTGCCTGGTGCTTCGCAGACCAAATCAGCGAGGTCTGGGTTTGGCTCAAGCAACCAGCCATCGTTAGATTCTCTTCTTACCCAGGAGTCCCTTGGGTACTGGCAGTGGGAGTGTAAACATTCTGAGGTGGTTTCCTACAGATGTACCGGGCAGGCCAGGCTTGCTTAGTTTCCAAGATCAGCACACTGAATTCATCATGGTTGAGAGCCTCAGCTAAATCAGGGCAATTTTCTTTTCCCTGGGTTTTGAAGCACCATTTAGCCTCTGCCTAAATATTTTGAGAGGGGAGGAAGGCAATCCTTTTGGGAAGACAGTAGCAAGTGCATTATGAATGGTAACGGTCCCTCAGGAAGACCCAGTAAGTTAGGAAGATAGCATGACAGTAACTCTCAAGCCAGGACCCTGAGCTGGACTCTGAGGTTTGGGGAGATGCAGGCATGCCCATACCCAGATACTCCTGCCTCTGACTTACCCCACTGCCTAAATCCTGTCAGGGAGGTCTGCCTCTGCAGCCGGCTCTGCACTGGTAAAGCACCTGGGCGTTTGGTGTGTGTGCCCATGAGCTGGTCTGAGTGCGGCTTTGTGCAGGAGTGGCAGAGGCGGTTTGTCCCTGGTGCTGAGTTTCTCCTGCCTGGGGTGGTGGGGAGAGGCTGGGGCAGGGCTGGGTTGCAGGAGGCAGGATGGGTCACCTACAGCCAAAGAGCATCATAGAATCTCAGAATCATTAAGGTTGGAAAAGACCTCTGGGATCATCAAGTCCAACCGCCAACCCAACACCCCCATCCCTCCTAAACCATGTCCCCAAGTGCCACAGCTACACATTTTTGAACACTTCCATGGATGGTGACTCCACCACCAGTGTGGTGCCTGACCGCTCTGTCAGGGAAGAAATCTTTCCTAATACCCAATCTAACCCTCCCCTGACGCAGCTTGAGGCCGTTCCCTCTCATCCCATCACCAGTGACTGGGGAGAAGAGACCGACCCCCCTCCCCACAGCCTCCTCTCAGGCAGCTGCAGAGAGCGATGAGGGCTCCCCTCAGCCTCCTCTTCTCCAGGCTGAGCCCCCCCAGCTCCCTCAGCCGCCCCCCAGCACACTTGTGCTCCAGACCCTTCCCCAGCCCCGCTGCCCTTCTCTGGACACGCTCCAGCCCCTCCATGTCCTTCTTGTCCCGAGGGGCCCAAACCTGACCCCAGCATTCGCGGGGCGGCCTCACCAATGCCAAGCACAGGGGCACCATCCCTGCCCTGCTCCTGCTGGCCACACCACCCCTGACACAAGCCAGGGTGCTGCTGGCCCCCTTGGCCACCTGGGCACGCTGCTGGCTCATGCTCAGCCGCTGTTATCCAGCGCCCCCAGGCCCTTCTTGCCGGGCAGCTTTCCAGCCACTCTTCCCCAAGGCTGGAGCATTGCCTGGGGATGGTGTGACCCAAGGGCAGGACCCAGCTCTTGGCCTTGTTAAACCTCAAACATCACCACACCTGAGCCAAATGAGTGCAGTGCCTTGCAGCTGGGAGAGCAGTGCTGGCCCCAGATTGATGAACCTTTATTCTTCTTTTGTTTGCCAACTAGGAGTAGTTCTTAAAGCTGAGTTTTTCCAACCCCCTCCGGCCTTCAGCTTCTGTTCCTGCCTGTTGTCTGCCTCCTGTGAAGACATCGAATGCTGGAGCTGCTCCAATCTCTCCCCCAGCTGCAGGTCTGTTTGTGAGCAAAATGGTGGGCTCAGTAGCAGGGAAATCCCTGTGTAACCACAAACAGGCAGTGCTGTGTGCGGGATTCCCCAAGGAGTCAAAAAGAAGTGCTCCTTCCAGGCTGGGTCCCAGCTGCTCTCATTATGCAACAGGATCAGAAAAAGGTTGGGGGACCAGCAACAAAATATGAAGTCTTTGGTCTTGGTGCAGCTTTCCAGCAGCCTTCAGCTTACAAGAAGAGGTAAGAAATTTCCTAGTGCTGGGGATTTCCTTTAGCTGAAGCTGCTGTAGGAAGCTGCCCACAGAGGACCTTCCTCAGAGCTGGGGTGATGACCAGCTGGGGTGATGACCAGCTGGGGCAGGAAGGGGACCTTCAGCAGCAGGACCACAGAGCCACAGCTCTGGGCGGTACTGTATCATTAATGTTCTGGGAGGTTCTTTCCTCACCAGGGTAGCAGGATGGTTCATTGCACCTGCATTTATTGCAGCCAGCAGTCCCTTCCCTCACTTTGGTGGCATCACTGGGCTAGTGACATCTCCTGGGGGCATATCTATGGGATGTGTCCTGTATAAGCACCCAGCAGCATATGGCCGGGGACCCTGGCCAGGACACCTAGTGAGATGCCAGAACTGCCTTCTCCCCCTCCTCCCTTGGGGTTGGGAGTTCTTGCTGAGGTTTTGAGGAGAGAATGGGATGCCCCAGCCCTGCCTTTCTCCCAGTGTCAGGACTTTGTGTAGGAACAATTGCTTGCCAGCTTGCTGCATCCCAGGCTCGCCCGGGGCTCCTGTACAAAGCTCCCTTTCACCTTGGAGCATCCGGAAAACATAATGGGGCAGCAATTACTGGGGCGGGTGCAAGCTTGGGCCTGGGAGATACCTGGAGGGGAGCCAATTATTGTTAATTAGGCATGTTGCTGTTGGCTAGCCTGGGCTTTTGTTGCTGTGCAGGAATTTGTTTGCATCAGCAGAGCTTTGTGGCTGGCTGAGCCCTGAGAGGCTGCTGGGAGCCATAGCCCAGGCATGCTTGGGTCAGGGTCAAGCCAGAAAGGTTCAGACCAAAACCTCATGCTGAGCCCATCCCACTTAGATTTCAGGCCAGGCTTAGCCTGCATGCTTTCCCTGAGACAGAGATGAGGCACCAGCCCAGGCTGCTGCCCTCTTTGGAGGGATGGGGTTACACATCCCTGCCCTTCCAGGCCTGTCCCTCATGCTGCTGGTACCTCATCCCCACCTCCTTTTGCTCCATAACGGACATGCACGAGCCACAAAGAGGACACTGTGCACCAAGGCCAGTTGGGAGAGGGACTGATTGTGCTCCAAAGCGATGACCATCCCATGCCATCTCAGCATGTTCTGCAGTGTGTATGGGAGTGCATATGGGGGCTACTCCATTTCATAGTCAGCAGGGTTGTTCAGTGCTCCACATGCAGGTGGGGAGATCCTGAAAACCTGGAGCGAGACCCCTGCTCGTGGGATGGTGTGAAATCAGGGTGCCAGGACCCCTTTGTCAGTGCAGGATGGGACCCGACCACCTGCAGCACACTCCTTCAGTGGACCCCTGTCTTGGACAACATTTTTCCTCAGTTGCAAAAGGGAAGGAGTCCTGGAACTTCCCCCCCCTGACCTTTCTCGAAGACATTTACCTTTCACTGCCACCTCCTGCCTCTGTAGGATAAAACCAGGGCTCCTGCCCTTCCACTCCCCACCAGACAGCACCAGGTAGCCCTTTGTTCACAAATATGAGGGTGTGCAGACTGGGGGAGACCCAGCCTTTGCTCCTTTGGCTAAAACCCATGAGAAGGAAAAAGTAAGACAGAGCAGGGTGGAAAAGCACCGCACTGCCTTTCTGTGGCAGAGCAGGAGCAAGAAGGTCAAGGTTGCCAGCCCAGAGAGAGCAGCCAGACGCCCAGCACTGCAGCCTGCTCAGGAAATAGTCTTTTTGTTAGGCAGCTCTATGCAGCTCTAATTAAATTACGGGATTAGAGCCATCTCATTCCTCACTCATCTGGTGCCAAACGCTTGTTCCAAGGGAGTGCCCTCCATTAAAGGGAAAACTGCCCGCACAGTGCTCTGCACTGGCTCATCAAGAGAGTTCAGGCTGCCACAGAGTCACTCCTTGATTGTACTGCATTGCAGATGGACCGTCTGGAGTGGTGTTTTTTGTATGTGGCCTCTGTCCTCCTCTGGTCCTCGTCCGTGGGCCTTTCAGAAAGCTTTTGGGATGGATAATCCTCTGCTTAGCTGTGTGCAAGTCTGCTCAGGGCCTGAGCACCGTGCAGAGTTTGGTTCAACATGGACAACGTCAGTTGGTGCAGAGCAGAAAAGCCACAGTATGTTCTCACCCAAGGGTCTGAAAAGGACAAGGCCTTGCTGTGCAAGATGCTCTATAAATACCACAAGGTCTGCAACTCATAGGAAAGGAGGAGAAGAGTGCACGGGTATCTGACCTGCCAGTGGAGCTGGGAACAAGACTTTACCCTCTAGGAAGCACAGCCAACCTTAAGAAAATAGACCACAGCAGCCAGCGAAAGAGGAAGCTGTGAGATGCAAACTAGAGTTCCCTTGAATTTGCTTTTGTTGCGGGTAGTTCTTGTTGATAGATGATAAAAATTTCCTCTCCCAGGGCAGACCTAGGTTGTGCCGGGTGATTAGATATTTGGGCGGTTTTCAGCTTACACTTTGGCACAGTTTTTTCTTCTCTTGCTTCACAGAGAAGTTGCCAGGGAGACCTGGCACTGAAGGAAAGGCTCCTCTCCATCCACCACACTCCTTGCACCGTAAGTTATCACCATGCGCTGGGCAGCTGGGTAACCCGCAGCTTGGTGAAGCAATATCCCTTTGGCATGGCCCATATACAGAAAAGCAGGGACTCTTCTACACGGTGGTGCCTCTGTGCTCTCCTACTTATTAGGCACAAAACAGTAATTAAAACTTCCTCCTTTCACCAGGAGGAGAAGTGTAGGTGATCAGATCATGAAAGCACCTCCTGTGCTGCAAAACATGGTCCTGGTGAGGACTAATCAGAGGAATACAGCTCTTTGAAATATTCCTGCTATGTTATTTGCAAATTCCCTCTTCCCAGTGGGTTGCTTCTTGCATGCTACAGTGGAAAGGTCTGCTGCTGCTGCACTGTGCACACAACCCATCTTGGAGAGAAGGACTGCAGGCATCTTCCAGCATGAGCTCTTTCTCTGCAAAGCAGGCATGAAATTTCTTGTGCCCTTTGCAGTGTTCCCCCGCTGCTGACTGAACATGGGCATTTTGGCTGGGTCATTAGAGTAGATACAACTCAAGCTTCCCTTGCTCATTGTTCAGTGTGAGAGCCCATAAAAGGTCTTCTTGGTGGTGCTGCTGCCACAGGGTCCGTGGCATGAATTTAACTTCAGCTGTCTCCCCCATTCAGTCACTGAGCTGCATAATCACTCTTGCAGAAGTCTTTTTTCCCATCTTCTGCCTTCTTGGCTGCAGGCATAGCATGTCTTCATTCTAATATACTGCCTTCTCTCCTGGACAAGCTCTCAATCTCTCCTGCTTTTGTAGAGTTAAATAAAACTGAGAAAATCCTTCCTGAAAAGAAGCATCTTCCCACAAATTGAGTTCACCCTTGGAGATAGTCAAACCGCAATTGGACACAGCCATGAGCAACTGGAGCTGGCTGGACCTGCCTTGAGCAGGGGTTTGGACTAGTGGCCTCTGGAGGTCCTTTGAAACTAAATTACTCTGGTTCTGTGATTCCTGACTCCTGCAGAGCCAGGTTGCTCCCCTTTCTCTCCCCTCCCCTGCTCTGTTGGTCCTCAGCAATGACTCAATTCATGAGTGAACCTGCTCACCCCAGCACGGGGAAGGGCATCCCCTAATGCTGCCAAGATCCCAATCCACACGCAGAGAGCAGGAGGGGAGCCTTCAAGCTTCAGAGCCAGGACCAAATATTTACCCTGGGCATGGTATGTCACAGGCAATTAAGGTAGCTGAGCCAAAAGCAGTGGTGAGAGAAGCTGTTTGCTTTTCAAACCGGACCAGCAAGTGCGTATTAAATTACCTGTATGCCAGATAATATTTAGCCATAAATCTTATTAACAGCGCTCTGCAGTAATGCAGATGTGAAGGAAGGGAAATAAAAGGAAACAAAATGAGGAGGGGACGGATTTGGAATGATAAAGAAGAAAGGAGGTGAACCCTGGCTGATCGCTCATTTTTTATAGGAAGAGCTTCAGCTCCATGAGGAAATCAGCTGGAACAGGTCTGGCAGGATAGCTCTCCAAGTGAGAGCTCTTCTTACAGAATACCAATGATTTGCAGCCAAAATAAAGTGGCTAGAAGTAGCTATTTCAGGAACTCTCCCTGCACTAGGGCAGGAGCGGGGAGGTGGAGAGAGCAGAATGTAAACCAACACCTGCCTTGGAGAAGAGGAGCGGTCCGAAAGCTTTGAGGACAGATCTTCCTGTTGGTTTGCCTTGATGTCAGAATAGCTGGGGTTTGTTTTTCATTTGCTGCTTCACTTGTTTTATTGCCCTGCCTCTGATAGGGCAACAGACTGCTGTCCCCATACCCCAAACCCAGATGGGTTTGTGACCCCCTTGGAAAGTGCACCGAGGAAGGCTCTGGGAAGGGCTAGGAGTGATGAGAAAGAGAAAAACCACCCTTTGCAGATGGCTGCTGGTTTTGCAAGCTCTCCGTGCCCACACTGGGGCTCTCCCAGCCGCGCAGCCCTGAGTCAATGCTTTATGCTCTTACTGCTGGTCGCCAGAAGCAATTAACTAGCAAATGGAGTGAGGACAAAAGGCTAACATGAATTACAGCCTCACAGGAGGATGCCCTCAGCCCTTCCTCAGCCTGAAGGACTTGGCACTGGGCTTATCTGGTGCCCGGGCCACCGACCAGCCCCCTGCTCCACTGTGGCACTAGGAGATGCCACGCTGTGGGCTGCGCGGCATTGGTACCCGTTCCTGGAGCCGGCTGGCGGGTATCAGCATTACAAGTAGGCCCTGATTTGGCATAGCCCAGTTTGCCAGCAGGCTCCAGACATCGATGTTAATCTTGGCTAGAGATTCACCTGGCTCGTTTGAGGAGGAGCCATGCTGGACTGTTTCTCTGCTCTGAGATGGGCACCGTGCCACACGCCGAGCCATCCTGCTGCCAGGAGCAGCAGGTCCTGGCAGGGGCTGGGACAGTGCCACTCATCCAGCAAGGAGCTTCCCATCAGCCAGGCACTGTGGCAGCCTCGAACCACCCCCTCCTCAAATGTCGGCTGCCGTATGTGCCTTTTCCCTCCCCAGGCGCGGGCTGGCGATGTGAGAAATCGCGCCTCAGGCATGCTGTTTCCCAAGAAGCGTGGGAGAAGGTTTTGCAGACAGCAAGGTAGCACCCTGAGGCATGTTTCCAGCTCCCCACAATCAGCTTCCCAGCGATGCCAATCCCCAGGCTCCAGCCCTGCTGTTGCATCAGCAGCACCAGCTTGGTCAGGGACCACCTGTGCTTGTTGCACAGAGGGGTCAGCAGATGCAAACCACAGCTCCATCTCCCCTCTCCCCTCGCCTACATGGGAAAGAGGGGCCACACAAAGCTGCTGCAAAGTTCCTGCTTTGCAGTGGAACTGCCATGACACGTCCATTCATGCCAGGAGAGGACTTGGACATGGCAGCCAGGAGTGCTTTAAACAAACTGAGGTGATGCCCAGGTCCACACTGGCCATCTGCTTCCTGCAGCACAGGGTATCAGTCCAGGGCGCTGGAAAACAGCGCCATATCAAGCCCTTTGGTTCTGGTTATCAGCTGGTGACAAGGAGGAAAGCTGGGATTTAAAAGCTGTGATATGAACCCTGCTCTGCTGTTTGTTTCTGGGTCATGTATGAGGCCATACAGAGCTTATTTTCAGAGTCTGGCTTAGAAGTGGCTGAAACCTGATGAATTTATACCTGGGAGAGCAAGAGATCGTGGCAGTCACTGCTCCTACTCTGGAGGAATTTGCGGGAGGCAGCAGAGGAGAGAAGACAGTCTATTTTGCTGTTGATTTTTCTTTCCAGATGTAGTGACATCAGCCTTTTTTTTCATAGTGAGGTGCTAGAAAATATTTCACAAACCCTTCCTTGCCAGCATGCTGTTCCTTTCCAAACCTTGCCCCTGCATCAGCCAGATGAGCATGCTGCCCATGATGAAGCAAAGCCAGAGTGAAGCCTTCCAGATCTCCCAAAATAAACTGGTGTGGCCACAGTTGGCACTTGCTTTGGTAGCCCAAACTGCCCGTGTGGCTGCCTGGATGAAAACATGCTGGACTGTCAGCCAGGCTGCATTGCTAGTCCTGGCTAACAAACAGGCCTTGGGTCTGGCAGCATCCAATATTTCTGTTTTCTGCTGTGTGACTCAGTGCACAGGTTGGAGCAAGGCACTGGCTTGGAAAACCAGTGTGTCACCATGCAACTGCTGCCTGTTCCTTATGCAGAAGCTGAAAGTGCTCCCCTTTCTTTGACTGATGCTGGAGTGGTCCGTTGACTGGACCAACGCTGAGCGATGCTCCCGTGCCGCTCCTGCCAGTTACGGCTTTGCCTGTGATGTGCTCTCTGCACAGATTGCGTATCTGTGGGGGAAGCGTCTGACTCAGATGGCTGGAGAGAGATGCTTCTTTGCAGTGCTCTGTGGGAGCCTGCTATTAAATCCCACTGTAACAGCGTGCCTGTCGCAGCATGTTAAACAGCAAGGTCACCTGGGCATCTCCTGCTGGGGACCTTGGTGGAGCACAGCCATCATGCCGGTGTACACCTTGTAGCTCTTGGCTAGCTCAGCTTCGGACCACAGATAAATCTCTGTTGCATCTCTCCTCCCAGGGAGAGCAGTGGCCGTAGGCACTTTGCTTGTTCACCAGCTGCATTGCTCCTTGGTGAGGGGCTGTGGGGACCCCCTGGCTGGGGACGTGCACATGCAGGGACATCCTCCTCCACCCATCACGCTCCTGACTAAAGGGACAGGCTCCTCCTGTACTAGCTGCTTCTTCCTTGGGTGGGATTTTTTCCAACCCTGAGGGCTTGAAAGTTGTCTGCTGAAATCCTGGGTAAAGAGCAAGTTAGGAAAGCATCTTTTAAAGTGTTTTGTTGACGTGTTTACCCTATTTTTGTCAAGCCTGAGGGAGCTGATATGCAATTGAAAACAGTTTCAGATGTTTTTAAGTTCCTCGAGGGCTGCTCTAGGCAGGCATCTTCAGGAAAGCCGATCTGAATTGACTTCCAAATTAGAGTAATTAAACCAAATGAAGTCTTTGTGGGGAAGAACCCTTGGATGGATGATGCATTTAGCTCAGGGTAATTGTCCCAGGGCAGCTCTCACACTGCGGTGGGGACAAGGTGATTTGCCACTGTCGCCCAGAACTTCTCCCTCCTTTCTGTTTGCCAAGAGGTAGCAGGGTGCGCCTGTGGCGTCCCCTGTCATCGTGACATGCTTTTGGTGTACACTGTGGTTTGTGACTTCTACCTGTGCCTACCTGGTCTCACTTAGAATTACTGATGCCAATTTGATCCAGCTTACCATGCTCTGAATCACAGCTATGTTAATCCCTCTTAAGCACATCCACACAGAGGTTTAATGCAATTTAACTGGGAAGCTGCACATTTAATAGAGACTAACATTTCTGGGGCTCCCTGTGCAGGACACCTCACTGACTGATGGCCACAGTCAGAAGCCACACTTCTACAGCACTTGTCTGCATATGTTGCAATCTTGGTCCAGAATCAAGGCTTGTATAATTCCTGCTGCCATATTCCCTGTGGTCCTGAGAAAGACCTGACCCATGGTCTTGGCTGACAAGACCCGTTGTCTCAGATCCAGTAGGCTTGGATCCAGCCGCACCGTGTCTGGGGCAATCCTCTCCAAGCAAGCCTACTATTGCACGTCTCTGGACTTGGGGAGATTTGTGGGCTCGCATCCCAAGGGTCTGGGAAAGACAACAAATACCAATCTGTGCAGGTTATGCTGTAATCGTATAGCCACGTCCCTTCAGAAGAGGTCTGTGTCTCCTGTGCAAAATTCTTAGGGGCCTGTGGGCAGGTAAAAAGCAGGCTTTCAGAGAGGGCAAGGCATTTTGAGGCAGTACCGAGCTTTCCCCCAGCCCCAACCAGCTGTTCATCCCATCCCAGTGTCTGCAGCGTATGCACAAGCTCCAGTGCCCTCAAGATGAGCTGCAGGTGTTCAGAAGATCACTTCACTGTCAGAAATTGTGGGGATTTGCTGACTGTTGTAGTGGATTTAAATGGGAAGTGGCTGAACTAGAACCAGATTGGCATTACTGTCTGAATTCTAGATCTGCAGTCTGAATGCATGGAGACAAGCATTGCATGGCATTTGGCTTGCAAGGTGTCAGGGAGATTAGTGTTCCCCTGCACCCCTGAGGCAAGGGGTATGTGCATGGGAGCCAGGTGGAATTTGGAGTCCTTCTGACGCTGAAAATTTTGAAGTGTTGATTTCTTTACCTATCAAAAACAGAAGCCAACTTTGCAACCTCAGAGCTTCATTCAGGACAGATCTGCAAGCTGACCCAGAGCAAAGCAAGGAGAAGAAAGTACTAAGTGGGGCAATAGCTGCCAATTTCACAAGAATTATCAAGAAATACTGGATTGAAATATTCCCTAAGTATGGGGGGAAAGTCAAACTAAAGGAGTTGTCACTGCTCTTTGACCTGAAAGTCAGATGTTGCATCTCTCCTTGGGGATGTTTCTGGTCCTCTAACCAGTCCCTGACCTTTCTCGAAGACATTTACCTCCAGAGACAAGAAAGAAAGTGGCTTTCCCATGCCTCACTTCTTCTTGCCTTTGCCACCGTTGCTTTCCCCCACAAATTGTCACTGTCACCAACTGCAGTAGTGGCATTTGTTTGTGTTTCGGTGCCATACACTGGCAGCCCAGCCCACCAGGAGCTCCGACGCACTGTGTTTTATCAGTCGTCTGCACACTTCATGTTCTTGGCCAAGTTCGCCAGAGCAATGCCTCGGGGAGGGACAGTGTGTAGAAGCTGAAAGCTTATTGCCTGCTAAGTGTTGGCCAGCAAAGTGAGCTCTTGCTCCTAGATTAAACTGCTGCCTTCTTGTAAAGCCTGGCATTGACTTATATGAACAAAAGCAATGGCTGCAGAGAGTAGCTGTTGGCAGCAGTGGGTCAGATCCCCAGCGGTGGCAGAGCTGATCCTGTTGAACTGCTTTCCAGATGCTTCAGCCCAGATCCTCTGGCCTCATGAGGGTGTAGAAGCAAATGGCCAAAATTATCTGCAATTCTGCTGCTGATAATCCACCTCTGGAGTCAGGAGCAAGGCTGGTGGGCAATGTCCCGTTTGCAGCCTGGCTGTAGCAATGGAGTTGAAGGAGGGTGAGTTTCTCCTCCAAGTGTAAAGACCACGCCAAGCACAAAACCCTGGGGGGCTCTTGATGAGCCTCCAAGTATCTGATAGGAGCAGCTATGAGTGGGGTCTGAGGAGAGGTGGAAGCAATGCTTGGCTCCTGCATGGCAGCCGTGGACACCCTGGCATGATCTCAGGGTCCTTTCACAGCCACCATCATTCCCATGGATCTTAAAGGAAAGCTTTCAACACGCTCTGCTTGTAGGAGAGGTCAAAGAGGGGCAGGAAAAATAATTTGGTGCATGGTTGCATTGGCTTTGAAGCCTCTGGCTTTCTGGAGGACTCTCAGTAGACCCTGTGGAGTGGTTTTGCAGAATGGAAAATGGATGCAGGCTGGAGGCAAAGCATTCTTCTTTTTTATCCAGCTTTCTATTTTTTTTAGCCAGGCTCTGAAGCCCTCTCCTGAGTACTTGGATTGCTGTTTTCTTGGGTTTGTTTTGTGGTACTTTCACTGCTGCTATTTGGGGGAGGGGGGGGATATGTGATAAAAGGGAAGAGGAAGGAAAGGTTTCTTTTTCTGTTCTTTTTTCTTAAAGCCAGAAATGAAAAAATGGAAAATATAAAGGAATATTATAATGCCCCAATTCTTTCAAAATAGTTCCTCGCCGATTTCCACTCAATTACAGATTTTGTACCTCAGCAAAACAAGTTAAAAAAAAAAAAGATAAACTGTAGATCTCCTGTTGAAATGCAGGGGCGTTTTTCTTTGTCCACACTGGCTTGGATGCTGACCTAGAGACATGGGGAGGCTTTCCTTTGACTTGGGCAGCTTTGAAAGACCCGTTGTTCCTTAACAGCAATCCTTTATGCTGACGTGCACATTTTGTGTGCATCTGTCAACAGGGGAGGGGGAAATTATTGAAATGGGTAATAAAGGAGATGAAAACAATCCGTGCTGGTCTCTGGATAATAACCAGCTGACGTTAAGCCTAAGCTCAGCTGATAACAGTTAATAATAAATGGGCATTAATTAAAGCTAAATTACAGGGGAAGGTGTAGGCTTGGCTCTCAATCCAATTAAAGCCCTGTAATTCATAACGGAGAGAATCTGTCCAGCCTGAGAATAAATGATCAAAGGCTAGCAAAGTCAACAGCAGGGCTGTGTAATAGTTTAGATGATAGGGAAGAGGCCAAAGGAGGGTTAGCAGGCAACTGTGGCCAGACGTTTCCTTGGGTTTGCCATGCAGCGTGCCAGTGAGATACATGGTGGTGCACGTGTGAGAGCGCGGAGCTGAGCCATGGTGTGGCTCCAGAAGGCTTTGGGATGAGTTCAAAGGGAGGGTATGGACCTAATGGAAGGAAGATATTCATCAGGAGCCCCTCACAGTGACACATGAGGGAAAGAGCCCTAGGGAAGCTGGTCAGGTCTCTGGATGGTGGGCACCAAAGGGATTTAGGCAACTGTTGGTGACATGTCATTAAAAGACAACAAAGAGTTGTCAAAGGTGCTGATGTCTGTGGTCAAAAGACTCCACTGCATCTCAGAAACAGTGTCATGCCCACACTGACATTTACTTTGGCATTTAAACAGGGCTGTCCCTGGAGGTGTCTTCCACCCAGACTTGTCCTTCAGCAGCCATGCCAGAAGCAGCTCCATTCCAAGCAGCCCCACAAAGTGGGGGAAGGCCAGGAGGAGTAGCCAAGCCAGCAAGTTTTGAGGGCCTGGGAATCATAATTGTAAAAATGTGGCTCTACCAGGGCTGAAGGGAAGCACCTACAGTGACCTCCTCTCCCTGGCCATGCCTGGGGCCAAGCTGGCTCCCGGCTCTTCTTGCAGCAGAGCCACCCCGGGGAGTTTTGTGCTACGGTGTTGTGAAGGATGCTGCATTGCGCGTGAAGCAGAGGGAGATGACAGCTGTTTGCTTCACTGCCAGAAACAAAACCGAGGTTGGTACAAGTTCAGACCTGACTCTGATGTGCCCTGTGTGTGAGGAGAGAGAATCGGAGGAGATACTGATGCCTTCAGAGTTGACAGGACCACAGAGGAGGGAGCAGTTGTTCACTGGGAACTGAGGGCATTGTCCTGGTTTCAGCTGGGATAGAGTTAATTTTCTTCGCAGTAGCTAGTTTTGGATTTGTGCTGAAGCAGTGGTGATAATGCGGAGATGTTTTGGTTGTTGCTCAGCAGCGCTTACGCTGGTCAAGGACTTTTTCAGCTCCCCGTGCTGTGCCGGGTACACAGGAACCTGGGAGGGGACACGGCCAGGACAGCTGACCCAAACTGACCAAAGGGATGTCCCACACCATATGATGTCATGCTCGGTGTATAGAGCTGGGGGGAAGAAGAAGGAAGTGGGAGACATTGGGAGTGATGGTGTTCGTCTTCCCAAGGAACCGTTACGCGTGATGGAGCCCTGCTTTCCTGGAGATGGCTGAACACCTGCCTGCCCATGGGGAGCAGTGAATGAATGCCTTGTTTTGCTTTGCTTGTGTGCGCGGCTCTTTCTTTCCCTATTAAACTGTCTTTATCTCAGCCCGTGGGTTTCCTCACCTTTACTCTCCCGATTCTCTCCCCCATCCCACCGGGGGGGAGTGAGCGAGCGGCTGCGTGGTGCTTGGTTGTTGATCCGGGCTAAACCACAACAGGCATGATCTAAGAAGAGGCTGCAGGTGGAGCAGAACATGCCACCATCTCTGGTAGCATCAGCACCACTGACGGACTGGGGCGGACAGGTCACGTGGTGGCTGAGGATCACTGACCAGTGAATGCTGGAAGTATTCATCTGAACCACCAGCCTCGGAGTATTCACACACTTGGGGACAAAAGACTCAGTTTTAAACCTCAGGGTGTTTAATGAAGCTTTAGAATATACCATCTTCCAAAAGTCCCAGAACCACCGACTATGAGGAAAAATACATTTTGAAAGCTTGGGGTGTTTAAGGCACACTCAGACCTTGAGATGTGTCCCACAAATGATTCTCAAATGCTATGTAGCACCAACGATACTCTGAAAACACTCTTCTGGTCTAAATAAATTCCACGTGTTTTCTGCCTGTTTCTCCTATGTGTTGTCTGCAGAGCTGCTGATCCAGATGTGCTATTCAAGATTAAAGGGAGTGTTCTCACTCAGGAATAAATGTGGGGTTTTTTTGGTTTAATGTAATGAAGAGAATGCATTTTTGCATTTTGACTTAATACAGCTTTGCGTATGAGTATCCACGGAGGTAATTCAGAAGGATGCTCTAGTTTAGACTTGCACCCTGTGTAATTACCCACCAGGTGTAGGCTGATCCTTGTGGCACCCATGTGAAGTGTGAGCTGGAGGATGGCTGACACAGCTGAGGCGTCGGGGCTTGCTGGGGCCAGATGAGTGCCAGCTTGTACTGACCCTGGTGGTAGGAGCCAGGGTAAAGAAGCTGGCAAAGTTTAGTCTCCTTTGCACAGCTTTGTCAGAAGCAGGCAGTTACGGACTTGGAGCAGTATTTCCTAAACGGCACAGCCCGTGCTTTCCAGGCCAGCATCTGCATGTGCCTGCACGCAGAGCAGCCGTGTACAAAGGACGCTCCACACATACCGTGCTGGTGGGCAAGGCTGGGTTTGCTACAGCGTGGCCATGCTGTCTTCAAGAAGCAGCAAGAGTGAACCTGACTCCCCAGATACTAATGCTGTCATGAAGAATGAGCCGAGCCTGGAAATATTTTTATTACTTTTTTCCAAACACATTTGTATTTGCAGAGTCTTGATCTCTGCATGTTTCTAGGTGCCAGTCCTAGGCGTGCTGACAGCAAGAGCAGTTCTGGGGGGATGCTCATTTGAAGCTTAACAGTCCTGGAAAGAAACCAAAACTCTTTAGTCCTCGGCAGTGCAATGCACGGAGCTCCTCCACAGTTCCCCCAGTGGACTGGCACCTTCAGCTTCAGCACCAGACCTGATGTGAACATCCGATGTGATGCTGAAGGCACTGCTTAAAAAGCATGCCCTGGATTTAAATTTCCTTCTAACTGAAGTATCAATATTAAAGACTCCAGAGTGATTATGGGGTCCTGTTGTGTAGGAAATTGCCCTCAATCCATTCGACTCTCTCTGAGATTATTTCTCTCCCTTCCTGACCTCCAGAGATTATTCTGGAAAAACAATTCTCAAGATGCTACGGCAGGAGGAATAAAAATAGCCGAACAGATGAGCTGGTCTCTCTGACAGTACAAATGCTTCCAAGCGCTTATAGTGCAGAGAAAATGAAGCCTGTAGCAGGAAACAGAGGGAATCCCTATACAAAAGAAGGAAATTTGGGAAGAATGACTAATTTAGGAGAGGAAACTAGGTGCTATGGCCTGCTGTTAACACGGCAAGTGCCTTTCAAAGCATCAAGCCAATGTGCGTGTCGTGCAGGACACAACGCCCCAGCAGAGCTGATCCTTCCTGGTGGAGCTGGGCTATGGGGATGTGCCGGGTGTTTCAGAGGCAGAGGCTCTGAGGACTCCACCGCCTGCAGAATGGTGCGGGACGAAATTTGAAAATGCCTCTAAAATGCCAACCTGGGAACTACTTAAAACTGAATGTCATCAAGGTGATATATGAGGGAAGCCCGATTTAAGCTTCCAGTGCTGGAAACCATTGCTTTTGGGAGGAGTAATGACTGAGACAGAGCTTGCCGGCTCCTGTAGCCTCGTGTGGCTGCCTGCTGTGCGATGTGGTCCTCTTGTTGCAAAAAATGCCTCTCAGAGACAACGAAGAGCCCACAATAAGCAAATATGCTTCTGATCCATTCTACCCTTTCCATCCATCTCCCCTTTTCCCTGTGGTGTTAGCAAGGCTGCCCCCCTTTGCCAGGGCTCCCTGCCCTCAGGAATTTCTGGGGAGGGAAGATGTGGGACTTTGGCTTTGGTTTTAACCAATAGCTACCAAGATTTTGCTGAGGTATAGTTTGACCTCTTGGTGAAAGAGGGCTCCTACTTTAGAGATGACTTGGCTACAGCACTCACAGGACTTTGGGGAAGTGAGGGAACAGATAAGAAAATAAGGAGGAGCTGAAAAACAGGCAAGACTCAGTAAAGCCCTCAGTATTGCTCCTACCTCGAGCAAAAGACCTCGCATCATTTCTTGAGACATGGATGGGGAGAGACTGAAAAATAAACCGCTAAGCTTCCTGTCATCTGCAGGTTTGTCCTGCCAAGTTGTGAGCTCATCAAGTGGAACAAATTCATCAAAACCCCCTGCTCCACAGCCTATGCCTGACCTCACCCCGTTTAGAAAGCAGCATCCCACAGGCTCAGGGAGCGTCGCTCTCCTGAGCATAGACATTGGAGGATTTGCAGTGCTATAGACACTTCAACTATCAACTTGGTCACTGCAAACCTTTTCTCTTGGCACCCCTGCCTGTGTCCAATGCTGGTCTGAGTACATTTCATCTCTACCCACCAAAAGCTTGCTGTCACTGCCTTCAGGTTGGACTTGGTTGCTTCAGCAGAGCCCTCCAGCACAAGTCAGAGTCAACAGTCTCAGACCCCATCGCCGTCCCGTACATTGCCCTGTGGCAGATTCAAAGACTTTGACTGTGCATTGAGCAATCCTGGGCTCTGTAGTGCAGAGTTGCTGCTACGGTATGTGAAGACTCGAGTCAGGTCATAGCAGGCTCCATGGCTCCAGTTCAGTGATGGATGGATGTGCCATACACCAGACTAAGGGTTATCTAGGCTATTTAGGTTATTCTAGGCATCTACTTTATCTTGGTATTCAGTATCCAGCCCTCTCCATGATCCTGGATAGTGGAGAACTGGCAGATGGTTTCATCCCCACAGCCTTGAATCTTTAACTTTTAACTGTTCCTTTTCTCTTCTCTGACAGAGAGAAGACATGCCACTTCTGCCCCAGTGCATCTCACTTGATTTCACTGTATTCACTGAAAAGTGGTGTAAGGTTTTCCTTTAGCCTGCTGAATTAACACAAAACCAGAACACAGCGCTCAGTGTGTTTGGGAGGCAGCCCGGTCTGTGGAATGGGCTTTGGACAGAGTTGCAGCTGTCCTTGCAGCCACTGGCTCAGCTGGGACTTGCTACCCTTACCTGCAGGTCCCAGTCCCTAGCTTGCTTGAATCCAGCCAAGGGGAAAAAGAAGGTGACACAGTGGGAGCCCATGGAATAGGGAAGATGGGCTTGTGATGCTGACTCCTCTCTTTTCCATTTTATGCACCCTAAAAACCATTTCCTCTGATCTTTTAGGGAGTGCCTTCGAGGCTGTGGATGACAGACAGGCTCCGTTAGTTACTGCCCTTCAAATTTTTAGAGGTAGAAGCCCTTTGTAGGCAGCATCTTCAAAGGGACATGTTATCTCTTTTCAAACAGATGGCCCTCTGCCCCCCAGGAGATCTTTCCCGAAGGGATAGGGCGCTCACCTCATGGTCACAGGCCAGGCAGTGAGCACGAATATGTGGTCTGAAGCAGAGGCACCAAGGATGTCTGGGTCCTTTTGGATTTCAGCGCTGTGGTCGGATTTTTGATATTTCATAAGGAGTGATTCATGCTTGGGCCTTTCTTTGTGGCAGGGGTTTTTATAACAGCTTTCTCTGATGTATAAGAGCTGTGTGAGTGATGAATTCTTCCCTCACTCAGGATATTTTTAGCATTTTTCTTTCTTCTCGAGCGAGTCACCTATTTTCACAAGGCTCGTAGGCGCTTCGTGTCAGTGAGACTTCAGCTCCTCTGCCAAATCTGGGGTAGACTGGCCAAAGGGTTCAAAAGTTTCTCAGGACCAGGATGGTGGACTGGCTGGGGGGATGTGAGGTCCCCATTGCACAAGCCTTGCATCTTAAGAAATCAAGCTCAATGCCACAAGACTACCCAGTTCACCCTTTATTCTGGAGGCACCAAGGGTCACATTTCCCATCTGCCTCCCCACAGATGAGCAGGCTAACATTTTGTTTCTCGGTTTGCACTGGAGCTGGATTCTCAGTATTTTGCTGTGGAAGCTGGGATTACATTGGTATTGTCTCTTCCAGGGTTCATCAGCTTTGACCATGCCAGGTAGGATGAGATCCAGAGCATCTGGTGTGGGTTTATTATAGCTCTCCTGCTTACACAGAATGGATGTGGACCAGCACAGATTTCTTCTCACCGAGGGCTTATTCTGCACTCTGGGTAAGCAAGTATAGCTACCTGACTACTTCTGTGTCCCAAAAACATGTGTCTGGATACCTCTTTTCACCTGGAGGGCTCAGGAAAGGGGAGCAGGTCACCAACTAAGTTGCCAAGATGTCCATCCATCTCCCCTAAACCACTGTTTTGTAGTCTCATGTACAGAGCTGGAGCTGCAGGAATGAATGCTTGCACAATGGAGGTTTGAGCCTAAGGGAGGTCTCCTGTCTAAGCAGAAAAAAAATGACAGGTTTTAAAATACTTCACAGCCATTTGTAACTTTCTCCAAGGAGAGTTTTGTGTCTTCTGCTTCACCAGTGAATACAGACTGCCATCTCTCATTATGGGAATAATATAAAATAAAATAGAATAAAACTGAGAGAAAAACAGTATTCTGAGGGCTTTTTCCATCCGTACCTATTCCGCTGCTTCTGGCTTTTTTCCCCTGATTTTTCTTTTTTAATTTTTTTATACTGCCAGAGGAAAAACAGAAGACTCCCCCACCCCCCGCCATGGGGGTTTTTGCTCCCTTTACCCTGGCCAGGCTCACAGGTCTCCCCAGCATCTCTTCCTCTGTGGGTGCTGCCCCTGTGATGGTGCTGCCTGTGTTCTGCACCCCCCCACCTCCAGGCTGGTCTGTGGCTCAGGTTAGCCCCCACACCCCCCCTCCCTCTGCCTGGGGTGGAGGAGGGGAAGCTGCCTTGTACCATCCTCCGGCAGCTCTGTGCACTTGTGCCCTCCTCCTCTTCCCACAGCGTGATTTATTCGGTTTATCTTTCCCTTTTACAGCCGCCCTTGCTGCGCCTGATTGCAGTGACCTCTGGTCCCTGCATAGCTTGCATTCCTCTGGGCCACCGGGAAGGGCTTTATCCTTCCCTGGGCCACTCCAGATGAGACCAATGGGGTCCCTTGGCCGTATCCATCCATGCTGGCACCCATCCCCACACTTTTTCTGCTCCAAGTGCTTGTCCTGGGCAAAGGGGTTGATGTGGGCCTCCGGGCAGGGCGGTCTGTCTTTGGGCTGGTCCTCCACAGGGTAGAGAAAGCAACGTTGGGGTCTGCCCCTGCCCTGGGGACATACTGCTCCTCCTGTCCAGCTCCCCCCAGCCTACCTCAAAAACCTGTCTCCCTCTCTCCCTGAGGGTGGAGAAATGTGGTGCTGGACCTCCCTGGGGCCAGAATTTGTGATGGGGTTAGGAAGAGGCCATCCCCTTGACACCGAAACAGTAATCTCCATTTTATCCGTCTCATCTCTTTCCTTTTCCAGCTCCTGTGCAGGATCTAAGCAGGTACAGCAATGCTGAACATGGGGATCACACCATATCAAGTGTTATGCCTGGCAGAACCAGGGCTGCTCAGACAACATGGAGCTGGAGAATATCCCAAACTGCTGAGAGCGGTCCTGCTTGTCAACGCATGTTGGCAGCTCTCGCCTGGGCAGGATTCTTCTCCCATCCTACCCAACAGGGCAGGGTGAACGAGCCACACTTCTGACATGCTTCCTTCAGCCACAGCTCAACCCCCATGTTACGAAAATGAACCATTTTGGAGGTGGACCAGACCCAGCTCTCTTGGGGTTGAGGCTCCCTGCACCCAGCCACCCTGCACCACTGATTCCTGCATCCTGTGCGGTAGTGGGGATTGTCCCTCCCTGGCGTCTTTCCATCCGGCTCCATGAGCTGAGGCATGTTCCCGAGGAGGGATCAGTAAGGGCTCAGGCTGAGGTTGAGCCAGGGATGAATCAGCGCCCTCGTCCCTGCTTCCCCTTCCCTCCAATGATCCCACCATGGAGGCCAGAGGCGGTGGCTAATGGACCGAGGGTGAGCAAGGAGGGAAGCTCATCTCTTTGCATCATCTCTGGGAATGGCACTTCAACTGGGAGATAAGTCTCCCAGATGAGAGAGGAAATGGTTGCTGGAGGTTTAATTAATCCCTGCAGGTGGAGGCACTGCGGGGTGGCAGAGCCCCCACTGCTCCCCAACACCCCATTGCAATGCTTACAGCCAGTGAGATAAACTGATGAGCTGCTGGGGGAGCAGGGGCCCAAGGAGTTGCTGTATTGCAGCTTGGCTTTGTCACGCTTTTAGCCAAGACAAAGCTTCAGGGCCAAACCTGTGTCTGATCTCTCTGATTCCATGAACGAGCAGTCCATGTTTGAGGGTTAGCTGGGATGGATCTTACCAGACCCTCTTCTAGCATGGGTTTCCAACCAGCCTCCCACACTCTGTGTTGTTTAAGGGCTTGGCCTTCTTTTTTCCTTTGAAAAGGAGAAGGAGAATATGTGTTGTGATGTTTGACCCTGCAGTATTAACTTGGCACTTCTGGACTTTCATGGCTCTCCATCCCATCCTCAAGACAGTGATTATAGTTACTTATTACAGACGCAGTCTTGGGGTGCATCTCTTTGCATTGGAAAGCTGGGTGCTTGAGGATAGGGACAAGATCAAACTCTTGGGAGAGTTGGGGAGTTTTATCTCCGGCTCTGCTGGTGGCTTGTTGCTTGACTTGTGGGTGGAAAAACCCAGCCTTCTGGGGTTTGGTCACTGCAGTCATCCTGTTTTCTCCAGATGACTTCCCTAGCCTTACTCATGCACAACGTGAGGAAGGCTTTGCATGCAACTTCTGCATAAATGACTGTTAAGAGGGACAAAACAACTTCCAGCAGGCAGACTTAAACAAGTTAAAGTTCCCCAGAGAATTAAAATCTCCCATGGCTTCTAACAGGACAGCCAAATCCACAAGGACACATTGTGCCAGGGACCAGAAGGGACTTGCCACGTCTGATGTGAGACCGGCTTGCTGTGCAGCCGGACACTGGCCAAGTGCTGAGCCTCTGCATCTCCACTCAGCATGTGGGCACAGAGCAGGGCCACGCTGCAGCTTGCAGGAAAGCTAGGAAATTCATTTTTCTGGAAAACAGGACTGTGACTGCACCAAGAATGTGTGGGTAGAAGGGGCTCCTTTATATCCTCAGATTTAAAGAATAAATAAATTTTAAAAAATCATGAGTCGGGCTGTTGCAAAATCCTGAAACTGGCATAAAACTCATGAGTTACTTTTTAGGGTTGTTTTTGTTTAATTCTACATATTCTTTTCATCCACTGTCTCAGCCGGGAGGCTGCAAGTTCCCCTTTCCTTCTGACGTCCGAGAGAGGGAAGGTGGGGCTCCTCAGTGTGAAAAGTTACCCTCCAGACGTGGAGCTTTTGCTAAATTGCTAAATACCACAAAGCTCCTGATAAAATTACCAGGAGTGTCCATCATGTGGATGAGCTGGTGTTGCTCATAAGGGAAGGTAAGCATCAGAGTCTTGCAAAAGCACTGACTGCTGCACAGTGCATGCAGAGGTGGGATGGATGCTGCAAAGCCGTGTAAACTCCGCATGTCCAAGGATACATGTGTCAGAAAATGTATGTACAACCCAGAGAGAAAACACACCCCCTGCATCTGCCCATGAAGACCTTGTATTTAACCAAGTGCGATTCTGGAAATCTTCTCTCCATGAACCAATCTCTTCTGCAGCTAGTCAGGAGAGGATCTTGCTAGAGATGGTTTGGATGGGAATGTGGAGAGGATCTTGCTAGAGATGGTTTGGATGGGAATGTGACATGAAACACTTGAAATGCTGGAAATTAGATCTGAGGGGTTAGATTTTACCTGAAACATTAGCGTTTGAAATAACTGGCAGCCAGGTTATGAGATGACCCAGCCTATGTGACTGATACGGAGCGATGATTGATAGCAAACTGTATTGCCAGACCTTTCACTGCACGTAATTACATATCAGCAAATATCCTGAAGTGATCGATTACTGCCTGACATGCTTTTGGAGCCTATGTAGGCTCAGGGAAACACACCCCCCCCAACCATTTTTCTTTCCTAGGAAGGAGTCTTTTGCTAGCTTTGTTTGTAATTGGGGGCGATTGAGTCAATGTTATGAGAACACCATCAGTTGAGGGTTGTGTCTGCATGCGGGTTGCGAAACAGGTGTGATACACACACACACGTGCACACTCACACCCCTGCACACCACCTGCCAGATCCACTCCTCCCTGCCTGCACCCTGCGCTGTGCCAGAGCTGGTGATACAAGTGAAGAGCTCCTGAGAAAGGCTGACTCTAAAGCTGTCAGGTTTCCCAGACTGTGAGGCATTTCTGCCTTTGTTTTCTTTCAATAGAGCTAATTTTTTGAGGGGATATGAGAATCATCAGACTGATTCAAACATGCCTCTATTTTGGATGCTGATGCAATAACCCTTGTGATGGGGATGGGGATGAAACACTTCCCAGCTCCTCCTGTTGCCCTTCCATGGCCAGGGAGCCGGGAAGAGGAATGATGGTGGTAGATGGAGGGGCTAGAAGCTTCTCAGTGATGGACAGTGATGTGTTTTCCAGTCCCCTGGCACAGTTAGCCTCCAGCAGCAGGGAGAAAGCTGAGGGGGTGTAAACGCACCTACAGCTGCCTGACGTGGGCATTTTGGCAAAGCCAAAAAGCTCTGTTGGAATAAAGTCCCATGGTGACTGGACCAAGAAGCTTGACCAAGCCCCAATGCTCTCTCTATCTCTTCCTCCTTTCTCATATGGGGAATGGTTGCCATGTGGCTTTCGTATGTTTTGGCTGATGCGGTTCTTGATGCTGTAACCTTGGATTTTCTTGGTTTCACCCATATATATTTAAGTTCGTATTTTTCCCTCCTCCCCCCACCCTGTGCTAAAATTGTGTCTGCCAACCAGCATGGCCTGGAAAATGTGATTGGGATTGATTTTGTTGCCTGGAGCCCGTGTCGATCTGAGATTCTGCCAGTATTTTGTTTTGTGAGTCAATTTATATTTAATTCTTCCACAGTTAGGACTTGCTGCTTTCCCACCAAGAAGTTAGGCCTAGCTGAGCATTCTAGGGTTAAAACTGCATTTTTCACTCTGCCCCACACCGTTCTTGTCTTGCAGAACTTGCTGCATCCAGCCAGGCTTGGGGACTTCACTGCAGCCTGGCCAGGGCTCTGGGAGGATCCTGGGGTTTTATCCCCTGCTTTTATTTCCCATTTCTCCTGATGACTGTGAGAGCCACATCTCGGCCGAGCTGAAAGAGAAGCACTAGGGCGGGGAAAGGACCCCCCTGTCCCTCCTGTCCTCAAGAGACAGAGCTTGAGATGTCCCCCTCGAGCTGCTGTAAATGATCTTCCATGCCTTGATAGTCCCCAAGGATGTGAGGTTGAAGCAAGACCCTCAGCCATCAGGTCAACCTGAAAATCATCTGGAAAACTAACACAGAGAGCCTGGAGCAAATCACCAGAAACTGGCCTCTGTGGCAGGTCAAAAGGAGGATAACAAGGGGCCAAACCTGCAGGGGACAGGATTTAAATGACTTGTTGTCTCCGTTACAGCTTTTACATGTTCAGAGTGTGTTTGTGAGCAACCAACACGGTTGTCTTAAGTGGAGAGCACGATTAAGTAATTAATAGTAATTAAAGGCATGTTATCCACAGGCGTGTTGTCCGTGCCCATCCTGCACAGCCCTGTGCTGTCGGCTGCCTTATGCCAGCTTGCCTGAGCAAGGGCTGACGTTGAGGGGAAAGAGCCTGGGTGGGCTGTAAGCCAAGCATCTCTGCGGGTTGCGCCTGCCCTCTCTGTCGGCCCCGCTGTACGCCCAGGATGTCTCCGGGGAAGCCTCCCCGCTGTCAAAAGCCACCCAGAACGGGGCAGTGCCACGGGCCATGGCAGCACTCTGTTCCCATCTGCGCCTGCCCCAGCGGCGCCCGGGGAAGGAGGGGAGAGGTGTCTACCTGTGCACGCGTGAGACTGACTCTATTTTGACAAAGTAGTGTCTTTTTTAATCAGAAAGTGACTTTCCACTAGTTTTAGCTCGTAACCACACCAAGCAACTTGATCTACTTAGCTCTACTTGCCATCTTTGCAAAGCTCCCTCTCTGTCCTATTTCGCTCAGTCAGGACATAACCTTTAGACCTTTTTGCCATTAATGTGGGCTCTGACTCAAGGGGCAGTTTCAAGCAGGGACGGTAAACCAACCTCACCCCCATCCTATCCCACCTCTGCTAATGACAGATGTTGAGGATGGGGAGGAGAGAAAATCTCCATGTGGGTTGGTTTTTTTTTCTGAGTGACCCAATCAAGAGCAAAGTCAAGACAGGACAAGAAAAAAAGCAACGTGGGGATGGAGTGAGGAATTCAGGCTTAGGCTTACCCTCTCTTTGCTTTGAAAAGAAACAGATCGGACCCTTTTGAGACAGAGAGAGGAAAAAAAATGTCTGAGCTTTTTAGAAATTTCCCTGCATTATTTTCTGAATCAGACTTGAAGCTGCGAATAATCCTTTCACCAAAAAGGGCATCTTTTTAAGCGGATTTACCTTTTCAGCTCTAACCACCATTGGTCCCCCTTGCCTTCAGCTATGTTTTGCCAGCAGGAGTAGACTTTTCATGAACTGCCCTTAGCAATGTCCTGGGAGCTCACATCAAGAGGCGAGATGCACTGAAGTCTCTGTTTCCTACTTCCAAACACCTTCCCCTTCCTTTTCAACATTTCCCCCTGCTGCAAAGAGTAGCTGAGCTGTAGATCTTCAATTATTTTTATGCCTTTGCCCCATATAAGCACTGCAGGACGTGATACAGAACTGAGAACTGAATCTGCCTCTCAAAGTCGCACCACAGAGTGTAAGGCTCCCAGGCATTTTCCTGCAGTCAAAAATCTTCTGACATTTCCTATATTAAATCTGTTTATTGAAGCTGTTCTTCTGCCATGATGCTTCTTCACAAGCTATATATTTGCCCTTGCTAGGGCTTCTAAAAAAAAAAAAAAAAGTGTCAGGGCTTCTGGCTTGTGCCAGCACAATGAGGTTTCTTGAGAGTGAGTCACTGTATTTGCAAGGCTCGAGCTGGAAGCTGGATTTCTGCGCTGTTCCCAGGGACCTGCCTACAGAGAAAAGCTAGTCCAGGCTATGCAAGGATGCAAAAGAATACAGGTTTAGGGTGAATTTGGGGAGAAAATTCTTTCCTTCCCCCCATTTAGCAATGGCATCCACAGTGGATTGCATTAAAGCAAAAAGGAGGGCTCTGCTTACGGAGCTGGAGGAAGGTCCCCATGAAAATTAGTCCACCTGGGATAATCAGGAACTCTGGGTAGGGCAAAGCCTCGGGATCAGCATTGAGGGGAATGAAAGACAAACTCCTTTTTCCTTGTGCTCTCCCTCTCATTATTATCTACACATAAATAATTCACATTCTTTGCAAGTTGAGTCTTGTCTTGACTGGAGGAGTTCAGATCGTTAGAAACCCAACAATTTTCTGCATATTTCATTATAAAAGAAGCTCCAATGTGGCAGGAGGTTAGGAGTAGGGGGGAAAAGGATAGGATTTCTTCTGCTGCCATTTCTGCTCCCAAAAGTTTCCTGAGATTTCTGGACTACTGATACAAGAGACTCCTGGATACCTAGCGAGAAAAAACCTACAGCATGGAGAAGGTGGAAGGACCTCCCAGTGAGGCCAGAGGAGCCATGTGTATTGGGGTTGGATGCTCTTGGGGAGCATCACCCTGCTGGGAGGAGGCCAGAGATGCTATGCGGGGGTAGAAGTGGTGCCACAGCATCGCTGGAGCACAGGATCGCCTTGTGCCCTGCTCAGATTCCAGGGTAGATTTTGTTATATGCATTTAATAAGAGAACATGTCTTAAAAAATTTCCACTAAAGAGCCATCTCAAAGCAAACATGACCCATTCCAGAAGTGTTGTTTCAGCATTATCCAAATGCTCAAGGTCACTGCGGCTTGCTTCTTTTTCACCCCCGCAGTGGCATTTTGCCATCAGCATTTCCATGAAATGGCTCATTTTTGATGTATTCTCATTTTCGGATGGCAAGGGAGGAGGAGCGCTGGATGGTTTCCAAGCAGCTCCGTTACAGATGCCAACATTTTGCACGGGGCCTCTCTCACCCTGGTTTATTGATCACCAAGACATGACCTCACAGGACCTGCCCGGGAGCAGGTAATGATGGGGTCTGGATGGCCATCCCCGCACTGCCTCTGTGGGCAACTCCACTGCAGCACTCACAGTTCAGGGCTTACTGGAAATTTGGGTCTGTCCCCATCTGCCCAGGCAAACAGGCTTGAAAATACAGCTCACCTTGCCCAGCCCATCAGAAGCATCCCTGCCACCTCCAGCTCTCTGACATACCTTCAGCCTGGGTCTGGAGGATACTCTGGGTTTCTTATCTTGTTGAATTTGCCTCTTCCACCCTCTCTGGTTTCAGAGCAGAAATAGGACCTGGTTTACTGGGGACATGGAGAGGTTCTTCCCCATCCCACAGGATGGTGGCTCAGAGAGCTGTGATTGCCGCTATAAACACATCCGTGCCCAGCAGGAAGGAGAGCTCTTTGAGCTAAGGGATAACTCTGGCACAGGGGCCAACAGGCACAAAGTGGTTGGGAAAAAGTTGTTGGCTGGAAATTAAAGGTCTCCCAATCACCAGAAGAAATATCCTCATTAAGAGGGGCAGGCAGAGCCATGGCTCAGCCAGTAGGCAAGAAGGCTTCTTGAAGGGATTGGAGTTGGTGAGCCCCACACCAGGCCTCGGTCCCACGAGCTGGCAGAGAACAAGTCAGCTCAGTGCTGGGATGAGGCTCCCACCTCACCCCAGTGCCCAGTGCCATCAGCCACGTGCTGGATGGTGATGGGGGAAAGCAGCTTTCTTAAGCTGTGATGCAGGTCCTTTGTCTGTTGGCAAAGACGAGGCTATTCCAACTCCAACTTGTCTTTGAAGTCAGCCCAGAGTTTCTCTCTCCTAACAAATGCTCGGGCTGTCATGCCTGCCGCCTGTCCCTGCTGGGACGCTGGCACACAGTTGCCTGCCAGGGCTGAAACCCTGAGGAAAATGAGGTTCTGGTAACACAAGAACCAATTAAATATCTGCAGTATGAGAGGTCTCCTGGTACTCTCCCTGTGTGCAATTTTATATCTATATGTATATGAAAACAGAACATGGATTGGATATATACATACATACACACACATATATATATACACACACACATGTATAAAAACATACCCAGGACTTCTTTGCAAGTAATTACAGATAAGGAACTTGAACATTTCCGCAGTCTCAGCAGGCACAGCCCCTCCTCCCCGCCCCGCCATCCTTCTGCGTCACTCCCTGTTATCTAGCTAAAATTAAAGCAGCACGGGGCACCCAAGTCTCTCATGAGCAGCCACATGATAAACATCAAGTCTTGGTGTTAGCAACCCATAAACAGGGGTGGGAGCAGCAGCCGGTGTCTGTCTGCACTTGCTGCCTCAAGAGGCACCTGGGCTCCAGCTCTGCAGCAAGGATGGGGTGGGGAGGAGGTGGGGGATGAGGACATTGCTCCTGGAGCCCCAAGCCCTCTTCTCCCAGGCTGTTCTGCAGCCAGGGCTAAGCCAAGTTTTAGCTTAAAATGAGCCAGTACAAACTCTGCTCAGCTCAGAGCATCTTCACAGGTTATAAACCCTCAGGCCACAGTGATAAAACTCCAGCAGGGCTCGCTTTTCCCAAACCCGCCACTTCAGTGACCTCCCGATGGGATTATGGCCTCCTCATGCTCCACCGCTCTCTTCAAACACGTTGTCACACCAGGACTTCCTCGCCTGCAATCAAGCTTTGCTTTTCACCCATTACACCCTGGCAGTTACCAGGGACACAAGAGCAGCCAGGCTGAAAAGAAATGCTGATGCCAAGGTTTAATAAACAGTTTTACCCTCCCCGCCTCCTGCTTTGCTCTAATGGAGTTTCATACGTGGTCAGCAAGGGGAGGGAGGGCAGGGGACCCACGTGGGTTATTTGTCCTGCATGAGGTTTTGCAGCTGATGAGGGACGAATCGCAGTGGAACTGTTTGCATGACACCCCTGTGATGAAAAGACGAAGGTGGGCAGCACCTTAGGAGAAGCTGGGCTGGGTGGGAAGACGGCTGGCTTTGGTGCCAGAAGCTGCAGGCAAAACTGTCAGGGGATGAATTGAAACCATCCTTGCTCCATTCTTAGTTTGAGATGCTCCAGGGCTGCTGGAAGTCCCAGAAGAAATGCAGCAGGTCCCAGGGCTGGGCTGAGGTTTGTGGGGAGATATCAGCAGAGTCTCCCCACCTCTCTGGCACCACCAGATGCTACCCCTTGGCCATGCAGATGCACAGGGAAGGCTAAAGGCCATTTCTTCTGGAGATGTGGCTCTCACTAGCTAAGCTGGATGAAGAACAACTGAGTGCACACTCCAAGAATGGCGTGCGGGTGGTGGTTGTTATTTTTTTGGGGGGGTTTCCCTAAAACCCATTGTCATCTTGGCACCAACACACTCTAACCTATCCCTCCTTCTAAGTAATCAGGCGGTTTTAAAAGCCCACTGGGAAAGAGCGTGGTCCATCCTGGGAGGATGTGGAGGGCAGGAAAACATTGCAAAGCTGCAGTATTGCCATTCCCCCTCCTGCCTGTGGACATTTTAAACAAGCAGCAGAAGCCAAAGGATGGAGAAGTTGCCAAAGAGTTGAAAGGGCCCCCTTGTTAGAGAGTGCAAGCGGCAAGGGAGGGGGCTTTCCAAGAGCTATTTAAACATTAACCATCACAACAGTTGCCCTGTGTTCGTGTTTCCCATTGCTACACTGGTCTTTCACCTCTGTGTGGGTGGATCTGCAGGGTCCTGAGCTGCCTCCAGCTCTGGAGACACGGCCCGTCCACCGCTGGCACGGTGCTACGGCGGTGACGGGAGCCTCCAAGCCACCCTCTCTGCCTGCAGGACTTCATTACCATCCCTGCAGCTGCAGGGGATCCAACAGGTATGGGGGCAGGGAGTTGAAACAGGTTATTAACTTCCCTCTTGCAGCCATAACTTGGAGGATACGGCTGGAGGGTTTCAGAGAGCCTCAGCTCATAAAATAAAATTCAGCTGGGTGCTGAACTGAGGCACTCAGCCCTGATGTAGCTCTTCTGCCTGCAGTGCAAACAGGAGTACCCAGACCTGCAGCAATCTCCTCCAACCCAAGCACCATTCAACCCCTTTCCCTACAACAATCCTGCACATTTAGCATCTTTAGTATGGGGATCTGAGTATCACACCACCACCAATTTCTTTTTGTAGCCTCAGGAGTAAGAAAAATTATGGCAGCCTTCTTTTACAGCTGTGGAAAAGCAGCCTGGGGGCATCTAAAGTGATGTGACCAGGGTTAGGCAGGAGTTGGTGGCAGAGACTGAAAAACTGTATCAAGACCCAGCTTCGTGTCCTGCTCTCTTTGCGGCAGCAAATACAGACTTGAAAGCAATGCCAGGTGGGATCAGGAGCTTCGGGTGTGCCTGTCTCCCCAGACACCAACTTTGGGAGTCCTCCAGCCCCAGCACCAGTGGATCACAAGAAATTTTGCAAGCTGACAGTAGCCCACTCCAGCTGCAAAATTTGGGAACCATTGGGCCAAAGTAATAATAATAATAAATGATAATAATATAATCTGTGGGTTGATGAAGAGCTGGGTGAGATGATCTCTGCCTCCCATTCCCCAGTGTCTGCAAGTAAGCTGCCATCCCTCTCCCCCAGTGCCCTGTGGCCATGGGCTCAGCAGCACTTCTCACAAACTCCCCTCATGCTGCAGCATTTTTGCATGCCATAAGATGTCATTAGTCAAGGCTCTCAGGGAGGGAGGACAAGGGGGTCATTAGGCACGTGGGATTATTTCTGGTCACCCGCTGGATGGGTATAGCTCCAGCACGAACACCTGAGGGATTTATCGGCTTCATAACTCAACTTCCACCGGTATTTTAACGTTGCTGAAGAGTTGCTCTTTTTTGTAGGCTTTCCTCCCTTAAATTTCACTCCAATATCTGAGGGAAGCAAACACAAGCTAAACTGAAATAAACAGAGTGGTTTATTAGAGCAAATATTCCCAGGCTGGGTTCTCCATATTCCTTAGTCATCATGAGCTATCCTCAGTAAGAATATGCTTGTGCTGAAGCATCTTAATTTTGCCCTACTAGGCAAGTGCTACCTTTTTTTTACATGATATGTCTGTAGAGTGCCTAGTGTCCTGCAGACCTGACTCACAGCAGCGGCCTTTTGCTGCTCAGACAAAAAATACACGTGATTTGGAGTAATTCATGTTGAAGAAGCTCTAGGAGGGGGCGGACCGAATGAAAACAAAGCAAGCGGGGTCCAAGTTTGAATCAGTGTAGGATTTTTTTTTTTCCTTCTTGTAATGGTTTATGGTCCATTTTAAAGAGATGGTCATCCTCACCCCACCCAAACTTTGACTGGAAGTACCTTGTGCTATGCAAAGAAATAGCTCTCTTTGCATTACACCATTTCAGCGCTCTGTGAATTACATTAACCAAGATCATCCTTTTAAAGAGACTTGCTTGGAAGCAAATCCCATTTGAAATAAAGCAGAGAGATTTAGCTTAACAAGGCGAACAGGGGGAGAGGGAGAAGGGCCTGTCTAGCTAAGACACCAAGAGGCAAGGCAGAGGGGGAACCTGCAGAAGAGGGGCTGCAGGGCTCTTGGCGTGAAGGAGATGTCATGAAGCTATGTGCATGAAAACGTGGGGCATGTCAAACCATCAGAGGGGTCTTTGAAGTACCCTTGTCAGCAAGAGCAAGCGGAGGTCGCTCAGGAGCCCTCCCTTGGTGGCTTTCATGTCAGGCACATGCAGAGAAGTGGCTGGGGGATACGCTGGTAGCTCATCTCTCTGCTTGTTTCTGTCCTGACCCCAACTCCTGCTGCTGGGCCCCAGCCCTGGCCTGTTCTCTTCATGCCTTTTCCGCCCTTTGATGGTTGCAGATCCCTCTCTCACCCGCTCCTAGCCCACGCTTGCAGAGATCTGATGCAGCTGAGAGCCCAACTGCTCCCTCACTGCTTTTTCTGCCGGCTGGTCCCATGCAGGGGCAGCATCCTTGGGCACTGCCCGGTGGCCTGGGCTCCACACGCCACAAGGGTCCCCAAACACGGGGCTGGGGACCACAGCTCCAACATCGCTTGCTGTTTTGCTGAGCTGCCTGCTTGGGGAGACAGTACAGGAGCATAAATCACGGCCAGCGTGCGGCTTCAGGGTGCCGCAAGGTCAGCAAGCTCCTGTGGAATGTTCTCATGACAACTGGCCTAAACACGCAAAAACCCCTCCTGACTAAAGCACTCTCTGGCCAGGAGGAGAAGCCGTGTGGCTTGAAGGAGGATGTCCGTCCTTGCAGCTTGAGGCACAAGGAGCTTTGCTTGCAAGAAGACACAACCCCTCCCACCCTTCCCGCAAGCCAGTGGCTTTGGCAGTAAAATAAACTGAGACACCCCAGCTCAGCCCGATCCTGCTCACAGGGCAGTCCAGTTGCACAGTCGCACACACACAAAGTCACAGCCTCTCAAAACGTACAGCCCAAACCCTCCTGGCTGTTTCTCTTCCTCCATCACAGGGACAGGGATGGTTCCCCCATTAAACCAGGAGGAAGAAAGCCTCCTGGAGCCCTCGGCTCCATGCGGGACACAGCAGGTCTCCCTGTGAGCCCAAGGGACTCAAGTCCAGGCTTCCTGGGGCACAGATAAGCCCGTACAGGGACACAACACCAGTGTGCACGATTCCATGCCAGCAGAAAAACCCCCATAAATCAGCTCCCGCCAGGTGGGATCAGTGAGGACGAGTCCCTTCACGCTAAGGAGGGTGCAGGCACTGCAGCATCTGCTCCTGGGCTTTCAGATCCATGAAATCCAGGCCAGGAGAAACACGATGTCCCGCACGCTGCCTGGAAAATGGGGCCGGAGGTGCAAAGGGAAGCGACGGTCAGAAGCATCTTCAGGAGCGCCGGCCTGGACCATGCTGTCCACTGCGCCACCCGTGCAGCGGAGACAGGAACCCGTCAGTGATGCTCTGTGCGAGGAAGGAGCCCGCAGGGAATTGCACCTTTCAGAGGCTCTCCGCACGGTCACGAGGCAGCTGAGCACTCAGCAACTCACACCCTGAACACCACAGATCACCATCCAACTCAGCTCCAAGTGATTTCTGGGCGTGCACCAAGAGCCTTCATAGGAGCTCAGTAACCGCATCACTGGATAAGCCTTTAGATTCATTTTGAGGTCCCGAAACCCTGTAGAGCCCCGTGGCCCTGATCCTGCAAAGCAGACAGCAGGTCCTCTCGCCAGGGCGCTGTGCACCCTGGAAACCAGGGGGGCCGCCCTGGGAAGCAGAGGGGAGCCTAGCGCAAACCTCGAGCAGGATAAGTGCTCACAAGCCCTGCCAAATCGCACTTTCACAAACTGGGCTCATCATTTCCTCTCTGGCTGCTATGCCACCCTTTTAAAAGAAAGAAAAAGTCATTTACCACTTGGCTCCGGCTCTCCTCTCCGAAATGTCACCCCGTGTTTCCTGTGTCAGCAGCCACCCAGGAGCAGAGGCAGCCTCCAGCTCTGCAGCATCCTGTTCTCAGCTGCCCGCCTGGTGCTTTAACCCCTGCAGACCTGGCTCTCTGCCACTGGCACGGCTTGCCTGAGGCCATGCATTTAAAAAAGCCACACCGAGCAAAACCAAAACTTCCTCGCTCCCTCCTCCGAGTGTTGTGCGCAGGGCGATCACCTCCTTCACACAGATTTAAAATAAAAAGAGGCGAGGGGATAAAATACCCACACCAAACAGTATTCTCCCTTTTCACAGACAGCAGCGGAGATGCAGAGAAATTAAGTGACCTGCAAAAGAGCTCAGATTTCATTAACCGCAAAATTATCAACGTTCCCCATGTCCTAGAGGGACACGCTGCCATGTGACAGACCCGTGGCAGCGTGCCGCCGGGCGCGGAGTGATCCTGAGCAGGTCACTTCTCCGTCCCCATGCCCACGTCTCCTCTCCCCAGGGAGGCAGGAGCAGCCTCCTCCAGAACACGCAACGAGAACCAACTGTAAAAGGCAGCATTGATATTGAGAAATAAGCAGAAGAACACTGGGTTGGGGTTTGTTGTTTGTTTTTTTTATCAGGCCCTTTCATTGTATAAATAATTTATTTCAGTTCACAGCATTATGTCTGCATCTTTTAAAAAAAGAAGAAAAGACAGGAGGAACAGAGACTGACGGACAATGGCAAGGGTGGGACGTGGGCAGCAGGATATCCAACACTGATGGGAACACCGCGAAGGTACCTGGGGAAATGAAACCGGTACCTTGTGACAGCTGCTAAAAAATAAAAAGTCATTCAAACATATTTCGAGAAGACGCACGATCCTGCAAAAAACCCAGCACGTTTTCAGAGCAACAACCCGGGCGGTCTCCCTTAACCGCTGCTTTGCTGAGGCACCTCTTCTAGCCCACCGTAGGCGACGCACATCTTCACACAGGAAAAATCAGCGTACGGTTGTGAATCGTTACAGAAATACCACGGAAGCCATTAGCTACTAATTGGAAAAGTCTTTTTAATTATTGCAGAAAGCAGAGTTGGTGGGAACGGCACTGCGACAGCGTCCCACCTGGCTCAGCTGAACCTTCACGTGTGCGCTGCCAGTTCAGTGCATGCTTAAGTGCTCTGCCGAAAATCAGCCATTTCTCCAAGGGGATGCTCAGCTGAGCTGGGTCTAAGGAACCCCCAGGAAGGACCGAGCTCCGTAAATGCACGCCGCCAGGCTTTCCATGCCGGCGTTTGCCAAACCAAGACCTACGTCTCGACAGCAAGGAGACAAAACCCACAACTAATAGCCTGCACGTGTCATTTTTAAAACCTGATTGCTTTTGAGCTGGTGGGGAAATCATAGCTTTTATATTTTGCCTCTAAAATGGGTCGCTTGCCAAAAAAAGGGCTAATCCATGCGGCTTCTGTGGCATCAAAAATAAATAATTTTTTTTTCTTCTCTCTCGACAGCAAGTACCAAAGTGTTGGAGGTGAAGACAAAGCAAAGAAAACCCAAGGAAGCAGGAACAGAGCCACCTGAACTGATGGGACCAGCCCACTCACTCAGCGTACAAGTCGGGACTTGCATTGGGAACTCAAATCCCGCAAAGAGAGAAATACTACTTAGCTGCAACGTTTGTTTCTCAACCAAAAAAAAAAAACAAACTACACTATTTGGAAGGTGCCGCGTTATCGCTGCAAGGGGAGAATCAACTCCCTGAAAGCCGAAGGGCATTTTTCTTTTGTCTGCTTGGTGGTTTCTCCTTGGCTGCTCTGGGAAGGGGTTTTCAAATGGGAAGGCTGGTGTAAAATCACCAGAAATACCCGCCAGCCTACGCGGCTCAAAATTCAGGATATTTGTGTGTGTGTGCGTGTGTGTGTGTGTGTCCCACCAAGGGCTGCCTGCTTCTGCTCCCGTAGGCAGCGTAGAGAGCCGGGAGCCTGGTTTTCTCCTCCAGAGAGATGGGTCCCAGGCTAAAACACAGACAGCGAAGGATTTCTGGTCCCCAGGACCTCAGTCCTATCCAAATACCAAAATGTCCACCTGCACAAGGACACAGCGGGGCCTGACCCTGCCCCGGGCGCTCAGCAGGCGGAGGCAGCCCACACGGCTACTGCTGGCAGCAAGGGGCTCTCTGCTTTGAATCGGGTTTAAATCTTTATAAAAAACTAACCCACCCCCCCACGTTACCCCCCCATCTCTTCACACCCTGCCATGCTCCCGGCGCTGCCGAGTCCCTTCGCAGCACAGATTTTTGCAAGCTCTAGCCACCTCAGTGCCAGCACCCATCCACCCTGCCGTGACCCCCCGGCACCCACTGTTGGGGCAGTGCCGTGACCAGTACCATGCAGCTTGGGGGGGGGGGGGGGGGG